>JAMPIV010008529.1:32500-165825 GCA_024509875.1 Oreohelix idahoensis
TCGTTTAACACAGTATGGTCCCGTACGAGGATGAATAGTTAGCCAAGATTGTCTGTCTGAATTGCCGACGACCGTGCCTGTTTGTCTGGCAGATTACACAGGTGGTAGATGCGTTTATCGATTCACGGGACCATCCCTATGTGTGATTATCACGATAATCTGTCCGGAGAGACAAATTGGCGACAGGTAGCTACTGGACATCAAATGAGTCCACAGATTGTGTTTATGAGTTGTGCACAAGATGCCACCGGATATATTACCGCATGATTAGACAGAGGTCACGCGTGGAATATTAAAATTAATATTTTAAAACACGCGAGGGGATTTTTTAGATGAAGCACCACGTAGTGCTAGAGAGATTTGATTGGTTTGAAATGAGAGCCGGAATATACAACGAATTATATTGGAACATTCGGCGGAAACACAATCTGTGATTTGAACTGAGAATGAGAGATATAATCTGCAAACTCAGAGACACAGAACCGACAGCTTCGAAATTTCATATGAGCAACTCACAGAAAGCCAGAAAGAAAAAAGAGACATTGGACTTAGAAATTCTACAACTATAAGTAACAGATCAAGTATTGGGCAACTTTGGAATTCACAAGTAAACCTGCATGTTTAATACAAGACTGGAAAATTAGGAATTTGATCACAAGTCATAGAGGAATTAAACAAAAGTTTTCCCAGGCCCAGTTATTTCGCAGAACATCCGTCGTCAGAGGAATTAACTATAATTTCTCAGACCAAGTCATAGAGGAATTAAACACAAGTTTTCCCAGGCCAGTGATTTCTCAGAACACCCGCCGTCAGAGGAATTAACTCTAATTTCCCAGACCAAAGTAATTTCGAAGCCTCTAATACAAAGCTGTGTCTAGTGTAAATCTGTGCAAGGAGATTGTGTATTCCCAAAATTGTGGGTTCGTGAAACGAAGCTAGTTGTGAGTGAAACGCGGGGAATCAACACCAACCGCCTAAATCGGACAAGTTGTGTGAAGAAGTGCCCTCATCACCAAGCAGTGACCAAAATCACAGCTGCAGGACTCACCTAAAAGTTAAGTGCTTATAAACAGGCACCAGCAAAACGGACTTATGATAAATCCTCACCTACGTCTCCGTGACGAAAACTTTTATCTAAATTTCACCAATCCTTTCTTATGTATTTTAACTGTTAAAGACTAATTCATTATTAACATTGTTACATGTTTTAAAACTAAACAATCATAGTCGCTTCAATTGTATATGTATGAAAGCAAACGTATGAGCCGGAATCTTTATATATATATATATATATATATATATATATATATATATATATATATATATATATATATATATATATATATATATATATATATATATATATATATATATATATATATATATATATATATATATACACACCTAGACATATATTTATCTCTAAACAGAGCTATTACTTATAACAGGAATTTCGTTAGATTACACCAACTGGGGGCTTGGACGGACTAAACCATTGCTTAAATCTTTCACAAAAGGCGACGGATAAGAAATAATGCGTTAACAATTGTTCACCCCCATGCAAAATTTTTCGTGACTTCTGAAAATATCTTGTGAATATCCCTTAAAGTAGAAGTGTCATTAACCTCCTATCTACATCTCTGCCAAGAGTAATCTTGCGCGCAGGTAGATCCCTTGGAAGCCAATATTAGATACTCTTGAGTTTTGGTCACTGGTGGACCACTACTGCAAAGCAGGGAGGCAATCCGTGACAAGAGACCCTCAGAAACTACACTGGGACACCGCTACATTACATTCCTTATAAGATTACATCGATGTGTAGGGACTGGCAAAGTCATCACTTAAAACCAATTGATGCAGAAACCATCACTGGAAAAGCCTGTAAATACTTGGTACAGACTTCATGCAAGGGGTCCAACTACATTAATGGTTCCATGCTCCATAGGCAGCGGAAAGGAACATTATGAATATCTTCTTCTGCGTTTGTCCTGAAAAGGATGTTGGTTACGTTGTGTCGCCGTTTACAGCAAAGCTGCGATGTTTGCGCTTTTCGGCCAGACACATCCAATGGCATTTTTGGGACCGGGTTTGCCTTCCCTCGTCGATCACTACTCTCTCGGCCAGACTGCAGTGATGCAGCCTGTTTCCAGGACCACCACTTGGAGGTGGAGTAGGGTCTTGGTCAGCTCTGGTTCGCTGACCCTGACGCAAGCAGTCTAGCTATGGGTCGCTGACTGCATTCATGTCGTTTGCTGCGTCTTCGGTCCCATACGATGAAAATGATGATAAGATGACATCATTTTGGAGGACTAAATTATAAAACATTCTCTTACTTGATCACTCCAAATTTAGGAAACTCAATGTTGTTCTTGATGTAAACTGTGAAGTTGGCGGAATCATTAAATGTTGAGATTCTGCTTGGACTTTGGAAAAATAGACAAGAATTATATTTATTACAGTTGTTATATTTTTCCTGCAACTTCAGATCCGTAACTTCTCATCCGAAAAGCTTGGGGAATAATATGTACGAGTATATTTCTGAAACAGGGATGTCTCAATTTTCAAAAACGCTAAAAATTACGATTCAAAAAAAAAAAAATGCAGAAATCGCCCAAAATAGTCCAAGTTGCCCAAATTGCGATAGAAAAGTAGCCAGATTTTTAAAATATTTCAAATATTGGGTGTTCGGATTTGAGGCTATGGATCTGTATTTACAAAATCTTAACTTTGACACAAATTTTCAAGTAATTTTTGAATTTTAAAGTGAATGCATAGTAGTTTACATTAATATCATACTAAATTTACAGCTGATAATTTTTTTGGAGATAGTGGCTCACATTCTATTTATAATTTATAAATGCAATCCAACTTTTCATCTTATATCTCACTTGGTATGAGAAGAAAAAGATGATCAAATCAATCAGAAAGCCACCAACACCAACGTAGGCCGACTACCCAGCTATGAACAGATCAGAAAAAATTGTCATTCTGCGCCTCAGAACAGGACACAACCGACTCCTCAGCCACATGTATAAAAAATTTAAGATTGGCAATTCAGCCATGTGTACATGTGGACGGGCACTCCAGACTGCAGAGCACATACTTCAAGACTGCCCCGAATATGATATATTGAGGTAAACCCACTGGCCCAGAGAAACAACACTGGAAGCAAAACTACACGGACCTCTGTATGATCTACAAAAGACAGTGAAGTTTATACAAGAAACAACATTGCAGATATAGACTATATATTTCAAGCGAACGAAAGAAGAAGAATCTCACTTGGTGCCAGCCAAACGAGAAAAGAAGATGCTGGCCATGGATTGGACACACATTGAGGACGTATGTTGATAGCATTACAAGAAAATCGTTTTTTCTGGAATCCTCAGGGTAAGGAGAAGTAGAGGTAGGCCAAATAATATACGGAGAAGTAGAGGTAGGCCAACTAATACACGGAGAAGTAGAGGTATGCCAAATAATATACGGAGAAGTAGAGGTAGGCCAAATAATACACGGAGAAGACAACTAGAGACAGATTGGAAAAGGATGAGGGAGATGTGACAAGAATTTGAGCTGATGGCACGTGACAGGAGGACTTGGGATATGTTTGTTGCTTCTGAATAATGTTTACCTCACGCCTTACTAAGCCTTACATTTTTATTTTGTATCGTTAAAAATGTTTCAGTCCTAGTATCAATTTAGTTTGTTTTACTTACCTATCATTTTCTATAGGACACCATCCAAAAATTTCACACACATTTTGCTTTTGAATAATATGTGAAGGAACACATTTTCCAGTGAAAGGTCCTGGATAAAAATTCAAATGAAAAAAATGGTTAAGGATATGACTGATATTTTTTTAAAATGCAGGCTCTAATGTTTAGACCTGATAATTAGAAAAAGAAAGAATATTTACGAAATTAAGATCAAAATATTTAACACTAATTATCATCAGCTTTTAATCTTAATTAAGATTAAAAGAGTCCATATACAAGAAACTGAGAGATAAACAAGCAGGTTTTCGACAAAACAGATCCTGTACAGACCAGATAGCCACTTTGAGAATAATAGTTGAACAAAGTCTGGAATGGAATTCACCACTATACATCGGATTTGTCGACTACTAAAAGGCATTTGACAGTGTAGACAGAGAATCACTGTTACGGGCCTCGGGACCCCAGTATGTTCTGGGTGCTTCGATGACTTCTAGTATTTGAGGATGACCAAGTTATTATATGCGTAGCCAGTTAATAGAGTCAAAGTCCCTCGGGTTCTTATCACTTTTGTAGGATTCCGTAATACTGTTCGTTGGTATCGATAATGTCTGCTTTAACCCTTGTGATCCATTATGTGCTGAACATGTTTCATATTAAATATTCGACCCTTGACTGACCTGTATTAGTCTCTTGTCTTATTGATTATATTGGCAGTGTGAGATGCAGCGTGTTAAGACATTAATCATCACTGGTCATGATCAGTTGAATATTAACAGCATTTAACTCAACTCCGAATACGACAGTTGATAAGACCGTGATTTTGACGACTCAAAATATTTAATTAGTAATTTCATACCACGAGCAGACACCAACTACATGGGAACAAAAGTCACATCACATTCATGTACGATCTGCAAGAGTTCTCATTATTTCATAAACACATGTTCACAATCTCCATCTAGAGTTCTGGTTCAAGGTCAGTTCCTTTTAACGGCCAATGTCCTTTGGCATATATTCAGAGGCTAACTAGACTTACTCCCGTCGCTAGTTTATACAATAGCCTTTTGCACTAGACTTAACTATCCTGCTAGTTCTGCAATACACTTATTTCGCTAGGCTTACGTCTACTGCTAGTCGTCTAAATCCGTTACACTAGGCTTACGCTTGCCGCTAGCTGTACAATATCCATCTATACTAGTCTTACACTATTGCTAGTAACATAATGTTCCTTTGGCATACCACGCCAGGCTAATCTGCCATAATTATGCAAACTGCGTTATTCATAAGACGACTTACGTTTGGTTCAAGAAATACACTGCTCAATTGGCTTCCCAGCCACACAATTAATAAGTGGTCGTACCACACAATATAAGTGGCAATGGCCACACTTCTGAAACACACTGCCGTTCGGGTCAAAACCCACAAGTCGAATGACGTTACAAAGACATACGCGTCATGCACAGTGATATGCATACGACGTCGTTAATATATATTCAATTGCGATGTTCCATGGTGCAGCAATCCGAGTTGGCCAAACTCAAATGCTTGCACACATGCAACAATCATCGACATCGGTCGATGAGATATATCTCTATTCGATTGAGGTGTTCCATGATACAGCCATTCGGATCGAGCTCAAATCCAAATGTCTGTAGGCATGAAACAATCCTCAACATCATCCCCCTCACTTCCAAACGTGACACTTGTGGCACGGATGATAGTGGTGGAGAAGATGTACGTCCCTAGACCATATTAGTATTAGTAATACCTACTTATAAACATCATACTCATTACATAGACACATTTAATTTTATAACATTAATAATAGCACTTGTCAACATGGTGACCAAAGAGTTAATTCAATTTCTTCTCAGAGAAGTTGCGCGATAAAAGATCTGCCAAGTTATTGTCTGATCCGGCAATAGGCAGAATCGTAAATGAAAATTCTTGAATCAACAAGTACCATCGATGTATTCTAGCGTTACGCATTGTTCTAGCTGTTATGTAAGTAAGAGGACTATGGTCTGTCATGATGTAAAAGTGCGTGCCGATGAGATATCTGGACAGCTTCTCCAGGCACCAGACCATCGACAGGAGCTCACGTTCACCTGTCGCATACTTCTGTTCAGCCGGAGTCAGTTTCCTCGACACATAGAAACATGGATGGAGTGTTTCCTTGTAACATTGCAGCAAACAGCCACCCATGGAGTAACTCGAGACATCTGATTGAAGTATGAATGGAATACGTATATTCGGTAATAACAAAATAGGTGCATTGCTAAATAATTTCTTAATTGTTACCAAAGCGCTTTCGCAATCTTTGTCCCAACGTACCTTATTAGGACTACCTTTGGTCAACAGTGCGGACAAAGGTGTAGATAGTTGTGCGAAATGCGGGATGAACTTATGGTAATAGTTTATCAAGCCTAAAAGGCTTCTAACTTGTTTCTTAGTTGAAGGGGTAGAAATCTCTAGAATTCTTTTGACTGTATTGTCATCAGGATACAGTTTGTGGTTACCTATGCGGTGACCAAGAAAAGACATTTCCTGACAACCTATTTGGACCTTTGAAGGTCGCACAGTCAAACCATGCATACGTAACGTATGTAGAAGAGAAGTTAAACCATCAATATGGTCTTCCCACGAGTCATGAAATAGGCAGATGTCATCGATGTACGTAATGACATCTTTACGATCGCCAAGAAGGCGGCGCATCATGCGCACAAACGTCGCTGGCGCATTCACTAACCCAAAACACATATAATTCCATTGGTAGAGCCCAAACGGAGTTGTGAAAGCTGTGTAAGGTTTGGCATTTTTGGCAAGAGGAATTTGCCAGTAGCCTTTAGAGAGATCTAGTTTGCTAAAGAAAGTAGCATTAGATAATTCTGACAAAAGATCATCTAAAAGAGGCATAGGCTCACCGTCTGTGATTGTAATTTTGTTCAATCGCCTAAAATCAATACAAATACGTAAAGAATCATCCTTCTTTTTAACAATCACCATTGGGAATGCATATGGTGATTCCGAAGGAGATATCACACCTAAACGTATCATCTCTTTTAACTCTTTCTCTACCCTATCTTTGTGGTGTAAAGATATAGGATAGGGTCTAAGTTTGATAGGTTTATAATCAGTAAGAGTAATATCATGGGATATAAGCGATGTCTGACCTGGAAGGTCGGTGAGAACATCATTGAAAGAAATGAGAATATCCCGAACTTGATCTTGTTGTGAAGAAGACAGTGAAGAAGAAATAGTTACGTCTTTCCAAGACTCCGATGATTGCAAAGAAGGTAATTGGAATTGTAAAGGGATAGACGAAGTTGTATCTTCTTCATGAACAACTGCAAAAGAAGCAGTATGATGTGAAGAATCATCAATAGAGTTAATAACAGGAATTAATTCCTGTGGTCTTTCAACCGCTAATTTTAGCATGTTGACGTGGAAGGTTTTGATTTTACCTCTAACGTTCACTGAGTAGTCAACATCTGTGACTTGTTTGATAACATCAAATGGACCTTGCCATGATATCAGTAATTTGTTATCGTTATGAGGTAGCAACAACCAAACTTTTCCCCCTGGTTTGAAGGATCTTAATATTCTCTTTTGATTATGTAATAATCTTGATCGTTGAGTGGCTGATTTTATACTCTGGGATGCATACGTGCACGCATCGATGATTCGTTGTCGGAAATCAATAACTAACTCGTAGCTGTTTCGAGTGGCTGTATCAATTGATGCTCCAATCAACAAATCCTTGAGTATCATCATTGGTCCGCGAGGATTCGAACCATAAACCAATTCGAACGGAGACCATCCCGTGCTTTCGTGAGGCACTTCACGAAAAGCGAACAGGGCCGCCGGCAGAAGCCTGTCCCATTCACGAGGGCATTCTTCAGTTATCTTAGATAACATCTGTTTTAGAGTGCTATTGTAGCGCTGGCACACACCGTTTGATTGGGGCCTATACGCACTACAAAACGAGTGGTGAACAGATAACATGGATTCTAAATCCCTCATGATGTTGGAAGTAAATTGTGATCCTTGATCTGACAAAATATCCTCCGGAAAACCGATTCGACAAAATATCGAAAATAATGCATCAGACACGGATGCAGTTGTGATGGTTTTCAATGGTATGGCCTCTGGCCAACGCGTGCAAAGATCTACGCAAGTTAAAATATAACGAAATCCATTATTTGAAACAATTGATAACGGACCCACTATATCTACTGCAATCTTTTTGAAAGGTCTCTCAGGCACGTCTGTAATCTGTAAGGGTGCCGTATGGAACCTGCCCTTACGTGCTATACCTTGGCATGTTGTACATGATTTGCAGTATAACTTTGTATCTTTATTAACCCCAGGCCAATAAAATTGTGACGTAACACGAAACAATGTTCTTTTGATCCCCATATGCCCTGCCATAGGGGAGTCATGACCTGTTTGTAGGACCAATGGTCTGTATTCCTTAGGTACTATAACTTGATGTATAATCGTTTTGCCATCATCATAATATCTAGTGAGTATTGATTTCTTTATCTTGAACCATTGTTTAGCACCTCCTGTGTATTTAATCGTATTTTGTTCTGCTCGGCTAAACAATCCTTGTAAAGTTGGGTCACTCTTCTGTTTTTCTGCGAAAACAGAAGGTGTAACAGTGCCAACTTGAGACATAATTGTATCTATTATAGGAAGAGGTGGTGTAGCCATATCCGTAGCTAACTGTTGTGCTCTCGTTACAACAGAATTTGCCACCTGTGGGTGAGATTCAACCCACATCGCAATCTCCTCAGGAGTGCAATCTTTAACTCCTGGTATGTTTCCTATTATAATTTCAGTTATGGGTGCTCTCAAGCCGCAGGCATAGACAGTGCCTGTGTAAAAAGGAGTATCAATGTATACTCGTGCCACAGGGAAAGTTTCTATATTCCCACCAAATGTGACACACTTAACTGATTTGCCTGTAAAAGCAGAGGGCTCGATAAGCGAGTGCTTTATGCCTATCGTTGAGGACCCAGTGTCACGCAAAACTCTTACTACCTTACCCTCCAATATTCCGGGATGAAATGTAAGATAACCGACATTTACACATGCCGACATTGTAGGCATGCAATGACCACAATCAAGTGTAATTGTAGACTTTAATCTGTTTTTAGACTGACACTCATAACATGTATCATTCATTACCATACATGTGTTCGCATGATCATTCTCATCATTACCTTTCTCCTTTTTGACACTGCAATTATTTGCATGTCTATGTTTATTTTTGTCTCTCGACGGAGATCTGGCATTACCTTTGTTATTATTGACTGACTTTTTATTGCTATAATAAAAATCAGTAGAGTCATCCTTCCTGGCATCTCAACCATAAGATGATCTCTGTTTATAGTATCCTTTTTGATGTGAACCATCATAATCCCTGCCTCTGTGATACCCACGATCATGAGGTGAATATCCTCTATAACCTCGTCGATATGAATTCGAAGGAGAGCGATGACGACGGAAGTTATAAAAACCTCTGTCGGATTGATAATAATCTGAACGACAACGTCCATCAAAGCTCTTCGATCGAGGTCTCTGATCATGGTGAGCCGCGCACACAGGCATAGGATCTCGAATAGTCGATCTATGAAGATCTTTATTCTGATGTGCGGTTTGATACTGTCTTCCGAGTTTTTCATACTCATCGATAGAATTAGGATGTCTTTCCTGTAAAAATGCTTCTAATTCAGTGCTGCATGCGGATAAAACTTTATCTCGCAGCATGAGATCTATTACACCTTCATATGTTTTATTTATACCAGACAGATCAATCCATCTGCTAAGGAAATGTTTAATAGATGCAATGAATTCACCCAAATCTGCATCTTTGCTTGGCTTAGCCGCGTGAAAGCGATCTCTGAATCCAGACTCAGTTAACTGGAAACGTCTTAGTAATACCTCTTTTACGACATCGAAATCGCTTCTGCTCTTTTCATCAAGACTCATGAAACATTTAAGTGAGTCACCAGTCAAAAAATCAAGTAAAAGACTGCTCCATCTCTCTTTGGGTATGTTCAGAGCTGTGACCTTGATGATGAATCTAGATAAGAAAGAGTCAACACAATCGCGAGTCTGGTCAAAATGTGGCATTTTTAACTTAGGATAGAAAATATTTGTACCAGCCGCAGTCTTAGTCTGTTCAGACTGCACTTTAGCTAATTCTAAAGATTTTTCTTTTTCTGCATGAAGTTTTAATGTTTCCATTTCCATGGCATTTTTATGGGCTTGATCCAGTTGCATAAGTTCCATTCTCCTTAATTCCATTCTTTCCCTCTCTAGTTCTCTGTCTTTTTCTTGTTGAGCTAATTCTTTATCTCGTTGAGCCATTTTCTCCTTCTCTAGTTCTCTGTCTTTCTCTTGTTGAGCTAATTCTTTATCTTTCTGCTCTCTGTCTTTTTCTTGTTGAGCTATAGTCAGTCGTTCTAATTCCATTTTCATGGATATTTCTTTTTCCTTCAATTCCCTCTCTTGGGTTAATTCAAACCTCCTAAGCTCATCAGCTCGTTTAGTTGCTTCGCGCTGTTCAATTCTTTCCAGACGCGATAAATATTCATCATATTTCGTATCTGCAAAACTTTGTAGTTCCGCTCCTGATTTTCCATAACTTTTCCCAATATCAATGAATTCCTGTAGTGTAGACATGATAATAGGTTTCTGAGTACCTTCAATAGTCTATAATATACACCAGGATTATAGAACTCACTATAATATGTACATGAATATATTAATCAATAACAAACAAGTTCCAAGAACATGTGACAAAGACAGTGAAAACAATCAAATGAGTTACAATGAAATGATTTTTCAGTCATACGACAACAATTTACACTTATAAAGTAAATAAAGGAGACTTATACTCAGTAATCAGTAAAAGAAAGAAAAGAATTTACATCACAAAAATATAACAAGACAAGTCGTCTTAAACGAACGTGTAGACAAAGAAGTTTTAGATCACACACGACAACAATTGTCAATTGTACTGAAATTAGGTTACGTAAATAAAGAAGACGTAATTCAATAGACGAGACTGCTAAGTACACAAAATATGGTTATATTGCGAACTGAAGAAACATTTATATCCTGACTACAAAGAAAAAAAATAATCAGTCAGATCCTCAGTAAGCAATTATAAGCATGCAAATCTAATAGAAGATAACATTCACTGAAGTTTTCCTGGGAAAATTCCAGTCAATATTAAACACGACGAATATACAAATATACGAATAAACATGAATGGGGAACACAGATGATGAGTAGAAAAGTAAGTAAAGTGACGATGAACTGTAGACTAAAGCTAATGCAAGGACAATATGATAATGTTCAAGCACAATCAAGAACTTATCTGTTTAGCTGTCCCTCTGAGAAATACATGAGTGCATGTAATTCTAATCCTAGTTTCGAACCGTGTCTTCTACAGCTGTAGTCCATTGATTGAAGACCTTGACCTTCGCAGTAGGGCAACCGTTTGAAAGTCTTGCTTCGGTCTTCGAACGTAATTTCTTCAATCGATCTGCGTCGCAGCCTCAGATGAATTTGATGAAGAGATACATTCTCCACTGGTTCAGGTTCTCGAGTGGAAGATTACCGTTCTATCTGCGTGAATCAGTCTCTTGTGGTGGAAGAAAATTCGGATTCTTTCAGGCAAAGTTGTCTGCTAGCGGTGACGGCATCGATATAGTGACGTCACTTACTGACATGCGCATTTCAGTTGCCAGTTCGGCTTGAATGAATGATTTTACCTTCAAAACGTTCATCATCAGTTTAACTTTCTTCGATACTTGAGGGGGGGGGGGGATCCAGTATTCACGAAATCCAGACACTTTCTGACACCAGTATGTTACGGGCCTCGGGACCCCAGTATGTTCTGGGTGCTTCGATGACTTCTAGTATTTGAGGATGACCAAGTTATTATATGCGTATCCAGTTAATAGAGTCAAAGTCCCTCGGGTTCTTATCACTTTTGTAGGATTCCGTAATACTGTTCGTTGGTATCGATAATGTCTGCTTTAACCCTTGTGATCCATTATGTGCTGAACATGTTTCATATTAAATATTCGACCCTTGACTGACCTGTATTAGTCTCTTGTCTTATTGATTATATTGGCAGTGTGAGATGCAGCGTGTTAAGACATTAATCATCACTGGTCATGATCAGTTGAATATTAACAGCATTTAACTCAACTCCGAATACGACAGTTGATAAGACCGTGATTTTGACGACTCAAAATATTTAATTAGTAATTTCATACCACGAGCAGACACCAACTACATGGGAACAAAAGTCACATCACATTCATGTACGATCTGCAAGAGTTCTCATTATTTCATAAACACATGTTCACAATCTCTATCTAGAGTTCTGGTTCAAGGTCAGTTCCTTTTAACGGCCAATGTCCTTTGGCATATATTCAGAGGCTAACTAGACTTACTCCCGTCGCTAGTTTATACAATAGCCTTTTGCACTAGACTTAACTATCCTGCTAGTTCTGCAATACACTTATTTCGCTAGGCTTACGTCTACTGCTAGTCGTCTAAATCCGTTACACTAGGCTTACGCTTGCCGCTGGCTGTACAATATCCATCTATACTAGTCTTACACTATTGCTAGTAACATAATGTTCCTTTGGCATACCACGCCAGGCTAATCTGCCATAATTATGCAAACTGCGTTATTCATAAGACGACTTACGTTTGGTTCAAGAAATACACTGCTCAATTGGCTTCCCAGCCACACAATTAATAAGTGGTCGTACCACACAATATAAGTGGCAATGGTCACACTTCTGAAACACACTGCCGTTCGGGTCAAAACCCACAAGTCGAATGACGTTACAAAGACATACGCGTCATGCATAGTGATATGCATACTACGTCGTTAATATATATTCAATTGCGATGTTCCATGGTGCAGCAATCCGAGTTGGCCAAACTCAAATGCTTGCACACATGCAACAATCATCGACATCGGTCGATGAGATATATCTCTATTCGATTGAGGTGTTCCATGATACAGCCATTCGGATCGAGCTCAAATCCAAATGTCTGTAGGCATGAAACAATCCTCAACAATCACTTTGGAAATTGATGAGGCATTATGGAGTTCCCCTGAAGATCATTAATTTAATAAAGAAAACATATGAAGACATGACATGCAGAGTTCTTCATGAAGGACAGCTTACAGAACCGTTTGGGATAAGAACAGGTGTGCGACAGGGATGCCTCTTGTCTCCATTTCTTTTCTTACTAGCAATAGACTGGGTTACGAGAACATTGACAACACACAACAGAAATGGAATCCGGTGGACTCTGACTAAGCAGTTGGATGATCTGGATTTTGCAGATGACTTGGCTCATCTGTCCCATAACAGTAATCAGATGCAGGACAAATTGAAAACACTCAATGAGAGGTCACAGCAATTGGGTCTGAAAATACACAGGGAAAAGACAAAGATTATGAGAATAAATGCAGGTAATGATAACAGGGTTGAACTTGAAGAAGCACCAATACAAGATGTAGAATCGTACACGTATCTTGGCAGCAATATAGACCAAGTTTGAGGGACAGACAGTGATATCAAAATAGGAATACAAAAAGCAAGAGGAGCTTTCATTGCATTGGGAAATATATGGAGATCAAGAGAAATCGGATCCAATACGAAAATAAGAATCTTCAACTCAAATGTGAAGTCAGTCCTATTGTATGCTCTGAGACATGGAGAACAACAAAGACAACTACCAAAAAGCTACACTATCATAAATGGGTGCTTGCGTAGAATAGAGGGATTAAAATGGTATGACAAGGTTACCAACGTGGAACTGATGACAAGAACTAGACAAGTGCCAGTGGAACAAGATATGAGAAGAAGACGAAGGCGATGGATAGGACACACACTGAGGAAACCTGTTGATAGCATTACAAGGCAGTCCTTGTTCTGGAACCCTGTCACGGGACGCGAGTAATTCTACATTTGAATTCCTAAAAACCCTATTGCCGATATTTTGTCGATGGATTTCTCAAGGCGTGAGAAAGCAGTCGGTTGGTTTCGCCTATTTTCTGCACCAGCCATCGTTTGTCAACAGTCATGGGAAACCCAAAAATTTTACAGGGAATGTTTACATAACAATAGACAGCGCTCGGCGTGAGCCCTGTAAACGCAACAACATTCACCTGGAATGCTTTCACAACAGGGGGACATTACATCAACAGACTATCGAGGTAATCGACATTAAGTCTCGGTGGTGTTGACACAAGGCCAGTAATCTTACTTACTTACTTAGTCGTTCCCCTTCTACCGTGAGGTGTAGAGGTTTGGAAGAGAGAGCGCCAGACTATTCTATCAGCTGTCTTCTTCCTGGCCTGGTTCCATTCTAGTCCTCGGTCCTTCAAAGATTGTCTAATGTTGTCCTTCCAGCGGACTCTGGGTCGTCCTGGAGGTCTGGATCCCTGGCTCTTTGTTTCCCATGCTTGTCGTGGTAGCCGATCTTCTCCCATTCTGCAGACATGGCCAAACCATCTTAGTTGGGACTGTTCTATTTGGGTCTGCAGCGGGTGGGATTTTAGGCCTTGACGTATCGGCCAGTAATCTACAAGTATTATTTCGGCTTGTAACAGAATATAATGGTGGTCAGTCGGACTTCACGGAACAATATTGAAGTAACGGAGACACAGAGTCTGAGCGGATAACCACATGAAAGGAGTGAGAATACGAAATTATAACGAGAAGAACAACACTGCACAAGACACTCAAAAGACGACGCAGACAGATTGTCTGGGAGAGGAAAAACAAGAAAACGATAATAGCAAAATATTACAGGAAATTTACACAGTAATGAGGACTGAATGTCTGACTAAAGGAAAACAAACGAAATTTCACATGACACAAGAAGCGACCCGAAAAATCGCCAACGGCGATTCGGACGAGATATAACCCAACTAAATTTGTCGCTCGGCATTGCAAGAGACTGCATTCCGCCAACCTACTTGGGTTCTAGATTTCACGAGGAAGATTTCAGGACGTGTGTCAGTGAAATTCGTTATATGGACACCAAGGGTAGTGTAATATAGTTTGTACATTATTATTATTATATCTTAACTTCAGTCAGATAATATATACATATTTTCCATAAATATAACACTGTAAATACCCGTCACGTTTTATTATAATATTATATTTCATACTCATAAGTACAGGTTGCAATAAACACCATGCAGAGAATTATTATATTTATAAGATTGCACAGTTTCCAGTAACTATAACGAAGTAAATACAAGACATTTTTATTTTGCCTCTTACATTACCTGTTAACCGTGCAGTAAACACCGCGCAGCCATTCATTATAGTGATAAGATTTCACATACAAGACACGCTACAGGCGTAACATAGTTTACGGGGTACTTACAAAGGGTTCTTTATTTTATCCATCACAGTGGTAGAGACAGGGACCATTTGAGATAATTCAGCCTTCGTCTACTACGTTGTTGGCGTTAATCACGGGACAAGTGCTTTAGAGTAGGGCCGACCAGAGATACTGCGACGACACGCATCTCACATGTAATTAACGGCAACGAACCTACCAATACTCAACGGGAGTTTAGAAAGGAATTTGCCAGACGGTGAAGGAGCTTTCTGTCATCGACCACCCACACAGAAAAGTAAGCAGAAAATACCCAGAAGGATTGCTGCATTACTAAGAGCTGTCCACGTGAATTTAATGATCAGAAGTTGCAGGAGCAAACGGACGATTGTTACAACAAGTGCCTTTGAGAAATCCTGATTAGAAGTGGCAAGAGTAGACGGACGATCTTGTAAACCCAGTGCCTACAAAATTTATCGAGATCCTAAATTACTTGCAGTAATGGACAGATTCTCCCCGTAAAACTGATGCGCAAACAAATTCAACTATATACCATATTTCACCATCATCACCACCTGAGAAAAATATCGTCACCACACAGGGACGTCTGCATATCAGACGAAGTCCCCACCGCATAACATTGCTTCTATTAAGAGTAATGTATTATAGATAACCTTACTTGCTACCACATATCTATATATCTCAGTCAGAATTATTCTGGAATAGTGTGATGCTACGTTATGTGTCTAGGGTATGTGTATGGTGAAGTGTAAGTCACAACAACAGACAGATAAACAATTTAATTTAATCCACTACTCTTAACAACACTGTGACACTCACATACATATAACACTCTATGAGAATAGCTTAAAGAAGTCACTCGTAACGGTTCAAATAACAATATGTATTCATTACTAGCATGAATGAATATGTGTCCTGATTCAACTACAAGGGAACCAGGAATCACAATCAATTTAAATTACAAGTTATGTACAGAATGTATTTAATCTGAATATTGTAGTGACATATATTAGTACAAATGTTCTATGTGTGTCAGTTGTGTAGTGGTAAAATGAGGTAATACTGGTTTTGTTTTGTTCAAGCTCTGTTGGTATTTGTCATCATGACTTCAATAGTTTGTCTTTAGGGACCATTATTGTAGATGTTCACAGTTCCTGATTTTAAGACAAGTAAATTCCCCTCTTAATGTTAATTTTTATAAAGTTATTTCAAGATGAGGGGACATAATGTTGAGCTCAGCTGGCCAATTCGCTTATCTGGCGTGATGGCGGCAGGAAAGGACTCCTCTGCTCGAATTCTCCTCTGGGCTCAGGAGACACCTCACTGATAGCTAAAAAGACCAAGGAGTATGCTGTCCGACTCTGGATTCAGCAAATCTCTGACCAGATGCTGCTCACTACCATCAAGACCACTGTCCCTGAAATCAAGAAGGATGTACCTTCTACTTCATAACTAATTTATATTCTCTTTTACACTGATCACAATACAGCACAAACATTGCGTTCAGAGCGTTAGGCCAACAGTCAGCTTCATTTGAAATACTTTATTCCAGTATTACCCTTCTTAATGGTTACTACGCCTCTGCACTTCCAGCATTATTTCTTTCTAGTCCATCATCCAGGTGTCAGTGTACTACTTGGCCATTCCATGCCGTTTTACTTCTCTCCGACACCCTCTGTTCAGGCTGGAGCATTATAGGCTTTACCTCACGTTTGCCACTGAACTACACATATATATACAGGCATAAATCAACAATTCACATTCAATTTTTCATTAAAAGATACTGAATGGTTCAAGCTTACCACAATTTCATGGAAATAAACACAGATACGTTGATTAGCAATGAATTCTGGCACAAACTGGCACAAATTCCGTTCTGCCTATGTTCCAGGCTTTTATTTTAGCAAAAATGTGAGCTGGCTTCAACGTACTGTCGCTTTATCAAGCTTATTTGAATTAGTGGTCTCGAACTAACGCTCCCAAGTGTGTATATCAGCGAGACTGGCCAATGAGCCACGTTTCGACAAGTGTTTGAAAAAATGTTATCTTTTCCCGTCTCCCCTAACAACCAAGATAGTATTTATAGCCCGACCAATCGTGGTTAGGCTTTCATTTGTTGCGCTCCAATCAATTTGGAGTTTACATGGTAGGCTATTTATGTAACGTAAGGTTTTTTCAAACACGTTATAAAAAAAATTTTATGAGCAGAAATGATTTTATGCTGTCAGGCACCCCCAATATTTTATTTTGGGTATAATTTATTAATTCCTGGACTATTTGCGTAACGTTTTACATATTATTTGTCAGCAAACCCTAAGGAACCCAAAAATACTAATTTAAAGGAGCTACGTGGCTGCGTTCAAAATATGCAATTTCTTCTATCTCCTGTTTAGAAGATGTGCTGTCTGGGTACTGTTATGTGTTCAAACGTAAACCCATATAATGTTGTCTTTTCTAATAAGAGTCTGTTATGATTTATAAACCTAACTCTGGGAAAGGGTAGTGTATTTTATCACTGTCCGTCTGAAAAAAAAATTAGTGCATGTAGACTTACACGCGTGATGGTAGTAATTGTGTATCGCGCGAAGCGGGTTTAGTGTTCGGCTTTCTGCCTCTCCCTTCTCTTTTTATCCCTTTAGTCCATCTGTTCGTTCGTTTTGGTAACGCAGTATAATTAATGTTAGGGTTAATTTAGGTCATTACGCAGTACGTCTCAATGCTTTTCCAAGAAATACAGCACACGTTTCATTGAAGAAGGCGGGTAATAATACAGTAAGCTTTACTATCAACGTGAAAGCGTTACAATTTGCAGACGAAGCAGAAAACAAGGGGGATTTCGAGTACATTCTTTGTGACAGCACTGTCATTTTCCCATTGCTCTTCTCTTTATTAATTTTATTTGTTAGGCTTTATATTTACCTAATAATTTATATATGTGGATTAGAATATTCCATGACACCTCCCCTCTTAAAACAGACATTATATGTCAGTCCTTTATTCCATATACACATATAGAAATTATTATTATTATTTCTGGGGTTTACGGTGATTCTCATCACACGGATGGCGGCTTAAAAAATCCGCTCCCAGATTGGTTTTTCCAGATATATATTCAATGCTAAAATTATATGGAGCCAGAAGCAAAGACCATCGGAGTAACCTAGAGTTCTCATGCTTAGCCTGTGCTAAAAACGATAAAGGTTTGTGGTCAGTTTGCAACTTAAATGCCTTCCCATATAGATAAATATTGAATTTCTTTATTGCCCATATTACTGCAAGACATTCTTTTTCGCTAGTTGAGTAGTTGATTTCAGCTTTATTCAACTTTCTGCTAGCATATGCCACTGGGCTTAATTCCCCATCCAATGCATCTGATTTCTGTAGTAAAGTTGCACCTAGCCCAATATTACTTGCATCCGTCCTTACTATGAATTCTTGACTTAAGTCAGGTAATTTCAAAATGGGTTTACTTGTGAGCTTTTCCTTCAATTCTTGGTAAGTCATTTCACATTGTGGTGTCCATGTAATGCGATCTGGAAGTCCTTTACGTGTCAATTCCGTTAAAGGTGCACATATGGAATTAAAGTTTTTGATATACTTCTGGTAGAAACCACATAATGAGACAAAGGATCTCACGTCCTTCTTGGTTTGTGGTCTCGGGGCTTTCTGTAGTTTCTCTAAATTCTTTGGGTCAGGGGTCATGTTTCCCTGATAAACTGTGTGTCCCAAAAATTCCAATTCTTTACATCCAACGCAACATTTGGTTGGTCGGGCTGTTAAATTTGCCTCCCTAAGTCGATCAAACAGCATGTTCAGAGAGTCAATGTGTTCCTCAAATGTTTCTGTTGCTATAAGGATATCATCCATAAAATTTGTTATACAGGGATTATTCAGAGGATCCAATAATTTTCTCATCATTCTAGAGAAGACACTAGGCGCATTCTTCAATCCAAATGGCAATCTATTAAACTCATAGTGTCCTTCTGAGGTACTAAAAGCTAGGTATGGTCTAACCTCAGGCTTTACTGGAATCTGATAGTATCCTTTACTCAGATCCACTTTTTGAGAAATATTTAGCTTTATTTAGTCTGGCAAACAGCTGATTTGTATCCGGCAATGGATCCACCTGTCCTTCTGTAATAGCATTCAGTCTCCTGTAATCTATACAGAGTCTATGTTCTCCAGAGGGCTTCCTTAAGAGTACAACACCGGAACTATACGAAGACTCACTGTGCGAAATAATTCCTTCCTTCAACAGATAGTCTATCTCTTCCTTCAAAGCTTTTTCCTTAGCAAACGGAATCGAATATGGTTTCATACAGACAGGTGTGGAGTCTATGAGTTTCATATCATATTCCAATAGGTTTGTATGCCCTGGTCGGTCTGTTAACACCTCTGCATGATTATTCAGAACCTGTTGCACTCTCTCTTTCTGAGTTTTCGTTAAATGTGTACTGATTTTCACCTGTGCTGCTGTCTCACAGGGGTGTAATGGATATTCAAATGATGAAAGTGGTTCCTTTTTCATCTCCATGGCGATGGACAAGGTCAACAAGTGTGTCTCTTCCTGATGTTCTCTTTCCAAATATTTCTTCAGGAGATTCACATGATAGATTTTTTTCTTTCCCCTTCTTATCTATCTTATAATTTGTTCTAGACACCTTCTCTAGAACTGTATATGGACCCTGCCATCCAATTTGTAACTTATTCTGACTCCCGGGCAAAAGAAGCAGTACCTTCTCTCCCACAGCCAAATTTCTGTCTTTCGCCTTCCTGTTATAATAGGCAGCATGTTTCTTCCTGGCTTGTTTCAAATTTTCATTGGCAAGTTTCCAGCCAGTTTTCAACCGAGTGGTCAGCTCATTCACATATTGGTATGAAGATGTAATGTTTTCCTCTGCCTTTTCATCAGTCCACGTTCTTAACAAAGCTACATATGGACCTTTAATTGTGTGGACCTATTTGTCCATGCACCGGTATGGTCTCTTCCACTTGAAGCTTTATAGTGATGATTTTTCCTCCCAGAATTATCATTCACAAAACGACCGCTACCAATTTTTCTTTTGGGGCTTTCTCCCCACTTAAAATTCTTGATGAGAGATTTCCTCTCTACATCTTCTTCCTCCAGTTTGTTTAAGTCCGATTGAGGGATTTTCGGCTTATCCTGGGGTAAGACATCTTTTTGCACTCTCCGCATAGTGGCCATTGTAAAACAGTTAAGTGAAGCTTGTCCGTGAAAAGGGGCTTCCCATTCCATTTGGTCCACTTTATCAAATTTATATTTCTTTTTATTATCAGGCCTAATTTTGCCTCGTGGCGTGTCCAGGTCCTGATCCATGTTCCCACTTGTGGGTGTTCCCTCATGTGCTATGCTACACCTTTCTACAAAATTCTCAATGTCCCATCTTGCTTTGGGCCAATAATAATTGTGAGCCACCTTTTGAATGATGGTACCTATTTTCTCATGGTCCCCATCTGGTTTCACATGTAGGCTCCTTATTAATTCTGTCCTATATCTTTTTGGAAGAACCAGCTGTCCGTGACCATTGGATCTAGTTCCAGTCTTCCTATACATCAACTTGTTTTTCATGTAAAAATCTCCCTTGCCTGGAGTTGTATGACAAGTTGACAATTTTCTGAAACAAGGCTTGAGTGTTTTATCCCCAGCCTGTGCCTTCCTCATCTCTTCTGGAGTGGTATCTAACATAATATCCTCCTCCTGTCTTGAGGTCGACCTGACCTGAAGGGTTGCCATATACACAGGTTTCCTTCTACAATGGTCAGTGTCATGATTGTCCATCTGACAATTCTTACACCACCTTTTTCCTTGGTTGAAAGATTTTCTTTCATCATATTTCCTTTCATCGAATTGTGGGAATTTATTTTTTATTGTCATACCGTGGCCTATCAAATTGGTGCTTACCTTTATTTTGATCCTTAGGATCAAATTTATTAAAATTCTGTGGTGCCCTAAAGTTGTCCACCTGTTTCTTTTTATTACCTGTTACCTCTGCTTGAGCTGCTTGATACCTTTCAGCAACATTTAGCAACTCACCCAGCCTCTCTGCACCTTGTTCCATGAGAAACTTTCTCAGGTCTGGAGCCATGGACTCTCTTAGTTGCTCTATAAGGACCATTTCCTTAAGATCTTGGGTTTTCCCCAGAGAAGTCCATTTCTCCAAGTATGTCTCTATGCGTGCAGAGAACTGGTGATAGGTTTCACCTGACAGTAGTTTAGCATTCCTAAATTTTTTCCTGTAAAACTCTGCATTCTTTTCATACCTTAACAAAAGAGCCTGCTTTAGCATGTCATAATTTTCCTGATCACCTCTGCTCATTTTTGCAAAAACTTCATAAGCTGCCCCACGAAGTCCCTGAGATAACTTTAAGCTCCACCTTTCTCTCTCCAACCCATACGTGGTAGCTAATAGTTCGTACCTATTTATATAGCTCTCAATATCATCGTCTTTCTCAACAAAATGATCTAAATGAAAATTCATAGCTGAGATTGAGGCTCCTTGAGTAACCGTAGCATCAGAGGCAAAGGGACTGGCACCATTTTCAGGAGCATGGCCTTGAAACTCAAACTCCCTTAGTCGTAACTCATGTTCCCTTTGTAATCTTTTATCTTCTGCTTCCCTTTCTGCAGCTAATTTCCTCTCTTCCCTTTCTGCAGCTAATTTCTTCTCTTCCCTTTCTGCAGCCAATTTCTTCTCTTCCCTTTCTGCAGCCAATCGTTTGTCTTCTCTTTCTGCCTCCAATTTCTTAGCCTCTTTGTCAGCCTCAATCTGCAACCTCTTAGTCTCAGCCTCAGCTTGCAACCTCTTAGTCTCAGCCTCAGCTTCAAATTGTAACTTCTTAATTTCCCTGTCAGCCTCTAACTTTCTTTCGGCTTCAAACCTTCTTTCTTCGCGTTCAATAAATTTGTCACATTCCGTTGTGACATAGGCAACCATAACTTGCCCATCTAATCCTAACTCTTTTGCAGTCTGAACCGCAGCAGATCGAAATTTGGCCAGGTCCGCCATTGTCTATCATGTAACTTAATACAATGTCTAACCAACAATTCAATCTCTAATGGAAAACACAGGCACCGTGAGCTCAACCTTATTTAATTCCACCCAAGGATACCTTTTAATTCTTATATTCCCTGAAGTGAATTACCCCCAATATTTTTAATAGTGAAAGATTCAAAATCCCAAGAGCGAGACCCCAATATATGTGGTGAAGTGGGATGTTATAAATATTTATAGGGACTTAGTGTACTGACTGAGATCAGCTGTGAAGGTATCTATATCTATTAAGAGTAATGTATTATAGATAACCTTACTTGCTACCACATATCTATATATCTCAGTCAGAATTATTCTGGAATAGTGTGATGCTACGTTATGTGTCTAGGGTATGTGTATGGTGAAGTGTAAGTCACAACAACAGACAGATAAACAATTTAATTTAATCCACTACTCTTAACAACACTGTGACACTCACATACATATAACACTCTATGAGAATAGCTTAAAGAAGTCACTCGTAACGGTTCAAATAACAATATGTATTCATTACTAGCATGAATGAATATGTGTCCTGATTCAACTACAAGGGAACCAGGAATCACAATCAATTTAAATTACAAGTTATGTACAGAATGTATTTAATCTGAATATTGTAGTGACATATATTAGTACAAATGTTCTATGTGTGTCAGTTGTGTAGTGGTAAAATGAGGTAATACTGGTTTTGTTTTGTTCAAGCTCTGTTGGTATTTGTCATCATGACTTCAATAGTTTGTCTTTAGGGACCATTATTGGAGATGTTCACAGTTCCTGATTTTAAGACAAGTAAATTCCCCTCTGAATGTTAATTTTTATAAAGTTATTTCAAGATGAGGGGACATAATGTTGAGCTCAGCTGGCCAATTCGCTTATCTGGCGTGATGGCGGCAGGAAAGGACTCCTCTGCTCGAATTCTCCTCTGGGCTCAGGAGACACCTCACTGATAGCTAAAAAGACCAAGGAGTATGCTGTCCGACTCTGGATTCAGCAAATCTCTGATCAGATGCTGCTCACTACCATCAAGACCACTGTCCCTGAAATCAAGAAGGATGTACCTTCTACTTCATAACTAATTTATATTCTCTTTTACACTGATCACAATACAGCACAAACATTGCGTTCAGAGCGTTAGGCCAACAGTCAGCTTCATTTGAAATACTTTATTCCAGTATTACCCTTCTTAATGGTTACTACGCCTCTGCACTTCCAGCATTATTTCTTTCTAGTCCATCATCCAGGTGTCAGTGTACTATTTGGCCATTCCATGCCGTTTTACTTCTCTCCGACACCCTCTGTTCAGGCTGGAGCATTATAGGCTTTACCTCACGTTTGCCACTGAACTACACATATATATACAGGCATAAATCAACAATTCACATTCAATTTTTCATTAAAAGATACTGAATGGTTCAAGCTTACCACAATTTCATGGAAATAAACACAGATACGTTGATTAGCAATGAATTCTGGCACAAACTGGCACAAATTCCGTTCTGCCTATGTTCCAGGCTTTTATTTTAGCAAAAAATGTGAGCTGGCTTCAACGTACTGTCGCTTTATCAAGCTTATTTGAATTAGTGGTCTCGAACTAACGCTCCCAAGTGTGTATATCAGCGAGACTGGCCAATGAGCCACGTTTCGACAAGTGTTTGAAAAAATGTTATCTTTTCCCGTCTCCCCTAACAACCAAGATAGTATTTATAACCCGACCAATCGTGGTTAGGCTTTCATTTGTTGCGCTCCAATCAATTTGGAGTTTACATGGTAGGCTATTTATGTAACGTAAGGTTTTTTTCAAACACGTTATAAAAAAAATTTTATGAGCAGAAATGATTTTATGCTGTCAGGCACCCCCAATATTTTATTTTGGGTATAATTTATTAATTCCTGGACTATTTGCGTAACGTTTTACATATTATTTGTCAGCAAACCCTAAGGAACCCAAAAATACTAATTTAAAGGAGCTACGTGGCTGCGTTCAAAATATGCAATTTCTTCTATCTCCTGTTTAGAAGATGTGCTGTCTGGGTACTGTTATGTGTTCAAACGTAAACCCATATAATGTTGTCTTTTCTAATAAGAGTCTGTTATGATTTATAAACCTAACTCTGGGAAAGGGTAGTGTATTTTATCACTGTCCGTCTGAAAAAAAAATTAGTGCATGTAGACTTACACGCGTGATGGTAGTAATTGTGTATCGCGCGAAGCGGGTTTAGTGTTCGGCTTTCTGCCTCTCCCTTCTCTTTTTATCCCTTTAATCCATCTGTTCGTTCGTTTTGGTAACGCAGTATAATTAATGTTAGGGTTAATTTAGGTCATTACGCAGTACGTCTCAATGCTTTTCCAAGAAATACAGCACACGTTTCATTGAAGAAGGCGGGTAATAATACAGTAAGCTTTACTATCAACGTGAAAGCGTTACAATTTGCAGACGAAGCAGAAAACAAGGGGGGATTTCGAGTACATTCTTTGTGACAGCACTGTCATTTTCCCATTGCTCTTCTCTTTATTAATTTTATTTGTTAGGCTTTATATTTACCTAATAATTTATATATGTGGATTAGGATATTCCATGACAAACACAACCTAGGAACAAGCCACCTCAGACGCGCGTGACAATGTCAACACTCGCTTTGTGAATAACAAAAGAACAGGCCATCGACACCTGACGAAATAAAGTGGACCGTCCAGTATTATTGAATGCAGACAAAGACTTGTACAGTGTATACAAATACCCAGAGTTATATTGACAGTCAGTCAGAGACCCGAAACAAGATATCCTTTTGTTAGTATTTAGGAGTTGCTTACATTTCATCATTATCATCCCATAGCATAGATTTGAGATTCATTTGTGTATTTGCATTTTTTTTTTTTTTTTTTTCGTACGCCCGCTAATACGCGAGGCGAAATCTCAGGTTATTATTAATGTCTAACCTGACATTGATTTTACGTGAGTATCCCTTTTCTTGTACAGAAACAGGTGTCCCTCGCCATTCAGGCAGATACTCGCCGATTTCGGAGGTACCCATTAGAGCTGGGTCGGCTCAGGAGCCGCCAGTCCCTGGTCGACGACACTCCTTCAAATGTACTCGCCAGGTCTCGAGTTGTATTTGCATTAACTAATATCTTTCTTCACAGGGATAGTTAATGTCATTCCTAGTTGCATTTGTATTAGTGTAATTGAATGTTGTTATATTTCAGTAATTTAATAAATGTTGCAGTTGTGGTTGCATTACCAACACACGTTATTACATATATAGAGAAGGAAAGGAAATGTGCGAAAGAGACATACTGTTCTTCCTTTCTTCCTCTTCTGTTCACTCAGTGTAATAGGGGAGGTGGGGGCTCGTTAGCTTTATAATATAGAGAGGGGGATAGAGGGGTAGGAGTTATAGTGTCACGAGATCTAGAATCACTGGGACTGTCTGCGGGGAATTTATCCCAGAGTCTTACATTCGCCTTCTTCACTCCTGCTGCCTATTTCCAATTGGTTGCCAGGCAAATCTGAGCCATTGACAAAGCCGGCACCAAACATATAACTCTCTTTGGTTACCCTTCGGGATAACCCTGTGACAAACCCCCAGGGCAAGAGAAGCAGAGGTAGACCAAGAAGCACATGGAGAAGAGAGCTGGAAACAGAGGTGAAAATGAAAAGGAGAACGTGGAAAGAACTTGAGATGATGGCACGTGACAGGAGGACTTGGCATGTGTTTGTTGAAGGCCTATGCTCCTTTGGGAGTGGAGGGTTATGAATGAATAATCAGCTGCCATCTCCACAACGAAGGTCGGCTGCAATGGCTCTCCGGCGTCGTCTGTCTTTTGTTATAATAATGCACTCTGGTAGATTCTTTCCTGTCCATCACTTGGTGGTATATTCCAACTTACAGAGCTGCCTTCCTCTTGCACGTTTGCCTTCAACTCTGCCTTCTATTACGGTCTTCAGCAAGGTGTTATGTCTGTTTACATGACCAAAATATTTTAGCTGTCAAATGTTTATCTCCGTCATTAATTCTCTCTTCATTTCTAGGTTTTCTATGATCTTTTTATTTGTTTTCTTTTCTTTCCATGAGACGTGCCTCATTCTTCTATATATCATCAATTCTTTCTTCTATTTGCTTGTTCATTGTCCATGTTTCTACACTATACAGTAATGAAGAATATTTACAGCATTTGACGATCATCTTTTGAATTTGTAAGTTATTTGTTTAGATGTAAGTATCTGTATCACGTTGTTTAGATGTTAGTATCTGTATCACGTTGTTTAGATGTTAGTGTCTGTATCACGTTGTTTAGATGTTAGTATCTGTATCACGTTGTTTAGATGTTAGTATCTGTACCACGTTGTTTAGATGTTAGTGTCTGTATCACGTTGTTGAATGTAGCTTTGGCCATTCTGTCTTGAATACTGTTTTGCAGTGTATACTTCTTCAATATTATGTTTACTAATTATCAGCATCACTTTGAGAAAGATTATCCCT
This sequence comes from Oreohelix idahoensis, assembly GCA_024509875.1. Classification (NCBI taxonomy): domain Eukaryota; kingdom Metazoa; phylum Mollusca; class Gastropoda; order Stylommatophora; family Oreohelicidae; genus Oreohelix; species Oreohelix idahoensis. The sequence goes on from JAMPIV010008529.1 coordinate 59,177, forward strand.
TGTCAACGGCAGATTTTAAAAATGTAAGTTTTAATGTCTATGTGTAACTTACTTTATGCATATCCTCTTATCTATGGCAGCGTCAGAATCACAAGCTTTTGTGGAAAAGTTATTGCTGATTGTTATTGTTAAATAGAATCAATATCACTGCACTCCGGGCAAACCCATAGGTGCTCATTCTCCCTCGGTATATGTCGAAGAGTGTGAATGCTGTTCTGATCTTGTAGCTCGCTGGTTGCATACACGACGGATGCATCCTCTCATTCGTTCATCTCTGCTAGAATTACGTTTGAGGCCAAATTCCAAGTCATAACCTTGATGATTCATCTATTGCAGTGTCATTTTCTAACAGGCGATCATTAACTGTTCTCAGTATCTTTCCCTTATCCATATCCAGTGTCCCCACTATGGCTGCTCTTGATGCTAGTCTCTCAGCTCTCTCATTACCGTGTACCCCTGCATGACAAGGACAATAAATCCACACCAGCTGTTGAAGATTTGAAGCTTTTATGAATGTTTTCCATTCAAGCCTTTGCCAACCATTTTGAACTTTCGAAGCATGAACTGAGTGGAAAAGCTTAAAGCGATAAATAATAACTTCTGTACTTTTGGTTTTGTCACCCTTGTCTCTAATGATGCATGGGAGAGAGGATAAATGATAAGGAATGAACTGCTTGTAACTATATTCCGTGTTTTCTATGGCATCATCATCTCAGCATTATCAATGATCAGTTGTAAAATAACCCGTGACTGGAGAATGGTGTGCAAAATTCTTAAGCCTCCTAGGTGGATGAAACATTTCAGATGTCTGAGGTTATTCAGAGGGCTTTGCGGTTGTGCTAACCTTCGTTGCTTTTTTTTCTACGTGAGCTTGTGTGTGTATTGTATATACTTACTTACTTACTTAGTCGTTCGGCTTCTACCGTGAGGTGTAGAGGTTTGGAAGAGAGAGCGCAAGACTATCCTATCGGCTGTCTTCCTCCTGGCCTGGTTCCATTCTAGTCCTCGGTCCTTCAAAGATTGTCTAACGTTGTCCTCCCAGCGGACTCTGGGTCGTCCTGGGGGTCTGGATCACTGGCTCTTTATTTCTCATGCTTGTCGTGGTAGCCGATCTTCTCCCATTCTGCAGACATGGCCAAACCATCTTAGTTGGGACTGTTCTACTTGGGTCTGCAGGGGGTGGAATTTTAGGCCTTGACGTATCGTCTGGTTGCGTATCATGTCTCTTCTTGTTACTTCAACCACCTTCCTCAGATACCTCATTTCTGAGGTTTGGATCTGGCTTTTGTGGGTTGTAGTCATTGCCCATGACTCGCATGTGTATTGTATATAACATGCTATACTTCTTCGCACATTCTCAGACGTCTAAATTAATATTGTCAAAGAAAGCAGTTGTCAGCATTAGGCTATTTGCATCTCCATATAGTTTTTTCCCCTCCAAAAATGGTACTGATAACAGCCATATTTGCTTTCTATTTTCCTCACATATTGGGCATCTCTGAAGCAGATGTTCAGCAGTCATTTTATCACGGAGTTTATTTAATTTTTTACTGAAGTTTCATTCACATTTACTGAAAAGAGAGTCACGTGAAGCATGTGGGTTTTCCAGCGAAGCTGTGACAGTAGCACAAAAACTGACTCAGAGGACTCTGAAAAGTGCTGACTAAGGTGATTCTGGCGTACCTGTGACAGGGCGAACAAGGAGGTGGCAGATTTTACATTTCTCACAATAAAGCATTAAACGCCTTCAGTAGCAGATGTGAGGGGACCCTTAAGAGGAGAGTGCATGGACAGTGTTTAACAAATCCTGAAGAAGCACAATTGACTGCTTGAGATAGTACACACCTCACATAAGAATGGAAATTGCTTTTATCGACAACACTCAACGGTATCTTCATCCTTGTCCTGTTCACTCCTTACGGAGCATAAAATCACTACTGTAGCTAGCCCCTTTCAGGAAGCCTGCACACAGCATTCACATAATCCTGCACCGATGGTTTTTGTGTCAATTAGTTTTACATGCTGAGGTTTCCAGCCCCATGCTCCACCTCATTCTAGCAACCCTTCAGTGGCGTCACTAGGTGGGTGTGGGGGTGCGGACCGCACCGGGTGACACCGTCAGAGGGGGTGACACCAAAATGACCGTCTTTAAAATGTGTGTGCAGTGTTTCAGCAGAAATTTATTATGTTTCATCAAAATATCCCTGTAGTTAGTTATAACTGCAAAAACAGTTTTCGTAAGCCCAGCTTACATGTACTGTATCAATTTACCTACAAGGCTAAAACTCTGCTAATTTTTGAACCTTTTAATGCGCATACGCTCCGGTCAGAGCTGCCATTATTACCCAGTTACAATGACGCATCAAATCACGTGGTTTCGTTTGCACGCGCTACAAGCACGCGCTGTTGCATTCGTTGCTGCTGGTGTTTTTATAGGAGGAGGTCAATGGGTGTGACAGCATGAGTTACCGTACTAGGCTGCCAGCATGTTCTAAATGATAAGCAATTTGTTATGGGCAATATTACATACTTATTTAATTATAGTCTATTTATGGAGAAAAATGCCATTTTCTCAAAATATATTTTTCTCATCTTAATTTTCTTATAACTTCCACAATTATATATTAATTGACATACGAATTAGCACACATGTTACCCATAATCTTTTAAAACTTTTTTGTTTGATGGATTTTAAGTATCTGATCAAACGTTTGATTTATTGCAAAAAGTAATGTAAAATTTAGCAAAATATTTTACTATTGTTAGACATTATATTCAAAGTCCTACAACTATTTTTGTATTAAAGTTATCAAAAATCCATCGTATTCAAAGTTTTAAAATATAATGATAAACGTTGTGTTCAAATTTGGTATTCATAGCTTAATAAATAAAAAAGCCTGAGCAAATGGAAATAGAACAATAGAATCCAATATGGCCACCGTTTCTATGGCAACGAGTGATGCAGTGCCATCAAACTCTATTTTGCATATCTAGTATTGATATAGGTTAAGTCTGTGCATTTTCATTGAAATCCAGAAATTAATAACGAAAATTGCATTTCAGTGTAGCTCCTCCCCTTAAAGACTAGATTCTCAAGCTGAAACCTACCATGGCCCTGTGGTAATATGACGCCTTGTTGTCTTTCACACTGAGAATCATTCTGGCACACGGCTTCTTTGATGTAGGGATCCTGCAGTGTAAAAATTACAACAATATGGTTTTTATTATACAATATTTTAAATTTATAAATACTCATTATTTTAAAAATCACAACAACAAAAACAAACAAACCAACAAACAAAGCTGTAAACACATTTTTCACTCCCAGATTTATACTGTAGGTTGTATGTGGTCATTAGATTTGTGCGGTTGCGGTTTGTTATATGGTTTGTTATACAGTATTTATACTGTTGATAATATCTGGTCAATTAGATTTATACTGAAGAACACATATAGTCTGTTAGATTTATACTGTAGCAGACATCTGGTCTGATAGATTTATACTCTATTTGGTCGGTTAGATGTTTTTTTTTTTTTCGTACGCCCGCTAATACTCGAGGCGAAATCTCAGGTTATTATTTTTTTTTTTTAATGTCTAACCTGACATTGATTTTTACGTGAGTATCCTATTTTCTTGTACAGAGACAAGTGTCCCTCGCCATTCAGGCATATACTCGCCGTTTTCGGAGGTACCCATTAGAGCTGGGTCGGCTCAGGAGCCGCCAGTCCCTGGTCGACGACACTCCTTCAAATGTACTCGCCAGGTCTCGAGTTAATCCAGTCCAAATCCCGGTCGACGAAAAATCCTCAAATGCCGACGCCCGGGTTTGATCCTGAATCACCCGGTCGCCAGAGCGGTGTTGTAACCACTACGCTAGCGCGGCTCCAGGTTAGATGTATGCTTCTAAGACGTTTGGCAGTATAATCGAGTGAAGTAAAACACAGTTTGATGGCGAAAAAGGTCGTAACTCTGAGTGAAGTAGGTGTGCATATGTGTGTATGTAATATATATACACACATATGCACACCTACTTCACTCAGATTTACGACCTTTATATATATATAAAATGCAGTCTGGATAAATACAAGTTGCTGGGACCAAATAAAATACTTCTAATTATCCGAAATTCTCCTTTTTCGAATGTTGCACAAAGATTGACATTTACGTGAAAATGAGACGTAAAGCATAAAGCAACTATTTCAACCAATCAGAAACCAGTATTTTTATTTTAAATCTGGATTTTTGCATCTTGTAAAGTTTTCAAAAAAAATTTACCGAAGCTTAGAATGTATTGTCAAGTTATTAGCCAGTAGCATAATACGAGGGGCGTTCAGAAAGTAATGCACCACATCGTTTTCCTCAGGAGCTGTTTATTCAAAAAGCATGAAATTTATACACAATATATATGGATATGTCATGTAAACATCGGTATTATTCAACATAATCCCCATCAACTTGTACGGCTTTATGCCAGCGCGAAACAAGTACATGTATTCCTAGCCCGTACCAGATTTTGTCTTGATCATGTAGCCATTTCTTCGCTGCATGAATCACTCCTTCATCATCTTCAAACCTTGTCCCACGGAGTGCATCTTTTAAGTGGACCAAATAGATGAAAATCAGAGGGTGCCAAATCGGGACTATAGGGTGGATGGGATAGTACAGTCCAACCCAATTTGGTGAATGCTTCCCGTGTTGTCTCAGGTTCAAAATAATGTGCCCAGGTTTCGTCACCTGTAACGATCTTAGCCAAAAAGTTCTCTCCATCAGCATTGAAATGCTCCAACAATTCAGAAGAAATTGCTTTCCTTTGCAATCGGTGGTCATCTGTGAGACTTCGAGGAACCCATCTTGCGCAAACCTTAGAAAATCCGAGATTTTTTATAACTGCATTTGCACTACCAATGCTGACTGACAGCTGTAAGGCCAATTGTTGAGTAGTGATTCGCCTATCAGTAAGAATAATGCCCTCAGTGCATTTCAACATTTCTTCGCGGCCGAGCAAGGAGCTCCGTATCTCCACTTCCTGATTCTTTGATTCTCTGAACCCAGCGACTGACTGCACCCTGTCGACTGCAAAACCTCCATACACATCACATAGACGCTTGTGAATGTTCACAACAGTTTCGTTCTCTGCAACGAGAAATTCTATCAGAATTCGCAGCTTATAACGCAAGTTGCTAACACGCTCCATTTCAACGGTTTAGGGCAGCCGTATAATTTGGCCGGTTGCGGTGCAATTTGGTGCACACAATTGGCACATGCCATATTTGAAGTGTGCAAAATGTCATGCTTCTATCTTCATTATTAGCTGAGAAAAACGATGTGGTGCATTGCTTTCTGAACGCCCCTCGTAGCAAGTGTAATAACGTTCGAATCGCTTTAAGGCTTAGTATTTAAGTGCGCTCTGTAGGCGGTTTCTATACGGATTCCTAGAGCGATAACTATTGCAGGACAAGTTGGCCGATGTAACTTGCCCTAATTTAGAGACTTTTCTGTTTTCTAGTGTTGTCCTTCCTTTTTTCGTACGAGTGCTTGCCAAATACTTATTATTTACTATTCACAGGTGTCGTGTTTCACTCTTCGTTCATCTTCATATCCCAACCGCTTACTCACGTTGCTGTCAGAGTTTAACGCAGGCGTCTCTCTCGCAAACCAAGGTGAACCAATGTTCGCTCACTCTACCTGACGATTACGGGTTTGCTGGTTCAATGAATGTTAGTTTTGTAATCTACCGACGGAAGCTAGGACGTTTGTTAACCTGTTATCGCCTGTTATACCGTAACTTAGGCGATGAAAGCAGAATTCTACATGGGGGCACCAAATGATATGTTTTCACCCGGTGCCTAATACCCTAACACCGGCCCTGCTTGTACTGCGTGAATTCATACGAATGCGTATGTGTCTTTACAGTAAATGTAATCTGTAACTGGTGAACTAAATTATAAGACCAATAAAACAGAACAGCGACATCACATGTTATAGGCAGACATGTCTCTTCTAGTTACTTCAACTGAGTACTTCAACTATCTTCCTCAGATACCTCATTTCTGAGGTTTGGATCTGGTTATCGCCCATGACTCGCATCCATACATCAAGACTGGGATACAGGTGGAGCGGTACACAGCCATCTTTATTCTTAGTCTTCTTGCCAACTTTTCTTTTGCTGTGGAATCCTCGATTTATGGCCTGAAAATGTCTCACAGCTGCCGCTCTTCGGGTAGCCAAATCTTCGTTGATGCCTCCCTTCCAGTCTATGACAGCTCCGAGGTATTTAAAGTGGTTGCCTGCTCCAGGACATGTTACTCCCACGATCGAGAATGCCTGATGCGATTTCTGGGCGGTTCCTCTCGTTGCATATAACTATGGTTTTAATTTTTTTCCTCTGAAACAGACACACAAACTCAGACTAAAATATTTTTGCTGTCATTAAACCCACCAGTGCTAAACTAAAATACGCTGGGCATTATTGCTACAGCAATTCAACTTTAAATATTTTTACCAATTCAGGGCTTATAATGTGGTAGCAGATGTATTGTCCAGTTTGTGAAACTGTGGGACAGTTATAGTCATGTGGGGCATATACTTATGAAAATATATATTATATATAATATATGTAATATATGTATTATGACTATTAGAATTGGTATTTCATGATGATGTATTATGGTATACAATGTATTTATTATGCTGCCATAAAGGCAAAATCTATGAAGTTGTACTCAATGTGTAGATATATCATATTATCTTATACCTACAGCTATATTATGAGAGATGATTGTTGATACGATGACTTGTGTGATATGTGACAATTAGGTATATAGATTTGGTGTAACATGCATTGTGTTTAGACTACTCCAGGATTAGTCAGTCGTTGTTATTTTTCACGACTGCCAGTACCTGGTGTGGATTTGTACATGATCCTTGTATTTAGTCTAGTGAGTGAGAAGGCATGTATGACAATAGTATTGGACATCTCTGGCATTCTTTATCTATATGAGGAGGTGCTATCTCGGCATTCTGTTCGTCTATACTCCGACGGGGGTTGGGCGTGACTCCTCCGGTGGAAGAAAACTTCGTTTTCTTTCTTAAGGGAGGGGGGGGGGGGTGGATGTCACAGGATAAACATTCGCCGAAATTTTGAGTTGGTCACGTTGGAAAGTGGCTACGCTGTTAGAATAGAAAAAACCCGTTTGGCGAGTTGGGCCAAAACGGAAGACGATATGAAACTTTTGGCGCAAAAACATTCTACGAGATGTCCGCCGTCCTGTTCGGACGTTTGTTCCCTTTGTCAGCGGTTTGCTGGGATTACATGAATGCCATTCTTGTTCATTGCTTGCCAATTGTTTCAGGTGTTCAGGATTATTGGTATATTACTAGAATGTGGATGTGATGTCTAGTGGTTTTTTCCTGGATAGTATTTACGTAGAATCTTGCAAGTATGTATTGCTTTGCGTCAGTTTTCGACTTAGCCTGTGAGCGATAGTCGTTGTGTGGTCGCTGGGTGGAGTATGTTGGTGACTATTTTTGCTATTATGTTGAGCTGTTATTATGGCAAGTAATTTGGAATTTTCATTACATTGTGTATTGCATTTCGTGTGTATTGCTAGCCGTGTATGGCTATTGTGTGTGCACATTATTTATTAAAGGGATCATACCTGATTTAGGCGTTATTGTATTACTCATGTCAGCTACTGTTTACTGTGGTCGTACCTTTGAGACAGCGAGCTAAGAGTGTAGTGTGAGTGTGCCTTAAACCCATAGTACCAGTAGGGGGTTTGTTCACACAGCACAAGTAGCCTGGTGTGCTCTGTGGGTGTGCTGTGTAGCATTATATATATATATCATATTCTGACAAAATACAAGGTCTATATATACACACACTTACTACTAGGGGGCACAACATGATCTGTACCATAACACCGGCCCTGATTGTACATGAATACAGTACTTGTGCGTAAATTCATTTGTACGTGTGGGTTTTTTTTTTCTACAGTAAATGTAATCTGTAACTGGTAAATCAAATTATAATACCAATAAAACAGAACAGTGACATCGCATGTTATAGGTAGAAATTACACACACAGCTCGCACTAAAATTAGTGTGACACAGAAAATATATCTAGCCCACAAAAAGCCCATTATACTTCGCGGGGGTCTCTGTTGAAACAAATTAAGAATATGGTTACTGTTCCCTCAGGCTTGACATACGAGGAGACTAATTTGAGGTTGTGCATGCGGTTTGCAGTCTCAACATGTAATACAAATAGCTCCAGAAACCACTACTGTATCAGCATATGAATGATGCGGTGATTCTTTAAGGGGACCCGCTGCAGTGGCGTTTCTTTGCTCTATGAGGTGTGGAAAGGAATATAACGACGAGGATGGCACCACAAACAACACTAGACAAATAATCAAAAGCATTTCTTTCTACCATTCTCTTACGCTGATGAATGAAGCTTGCATGCAATTTCTTCTTCAATTACTTTTGGTGGTGGCTGTCGCGGGTTGTCTCACGTGCTCTGCCTATCAGTGGTCCAATGTTGACCAAATTTCAAGTAAAAGGAATGAGTTTTAACAAAGGTAGCAACCTTCGCTCAAGATTACCCCTGGCAGAAATATAAATAGGTGGATTGTGCTCCTAATACAGGGAGTCTCACTGGGATTTTTAAAATGGCACGTACAACAACTGAGTCATCAAAGTTTGTTGTAAATTTTGTATCCCCCTCCCACTTCTGAAAGTTTTGACTCGCATTAAATGAGCTCCCAGCTGAAGTTGATTCAGTAAAAAATTAATTTAATAGCTCTCGCTGTGTGTGTGTATATATATATATATATATATATATATATATATATATATATATATATATATATATATATATATATATAAAGTCCAAATCAAAAAGCGTACCTCGGGACAATTTCCCTGTGACTGCATTAATGTTTGAACAGCACCTGTCACCACAAACAAGGCATTTGTTTCCTGGAAATATAAATAATCAGACTAAGACTCTTTTAACTGTATAGGTAAAGGTAGTCCCATAGCAGATACTTCCGTAAGGGAGTGAAGTGTTAGAGACTTCACTATACTTAGTCCAGCTTTGAGAGTTGAGGTGACCAGTTCTCTGCCTTTGCTTTCCTTAATTCAAGAGCAGGGTCAGAAACCCATTTACAGCTGGGCAGACTAGACCGTGAAGCCACCATGTTTTGAACCTGGCACTTTTGCTGCGAAAGCCAGCGCTGTAAATACTCTGCGAATCAGACGCTCAGTTGACATCTGTAAATGAGTACCTGACTCTGCCCTTGGGTTTGGTAAACGAAAGGCAGCTAGGAAGGGAGCTGATCACCCCACCTCTCGACGTTGGACCGAGTATAGTGAAGTCTCTAACACATCACTCCCGTACTGCAGTATGGGATTACCGTTATATGTAAACAGCAGTCCGCATAAAAAAATATAAATAAATAAATACTCCTCTCTACAGATCCTTTTTTCTTATGAAGAAAAATATCTCATTCAACCACTGATTGGTAATAATAATAATAATAATAATAATAATAATAATAATAATAACTGCCCCTTCAGCCATAAGTGACTATGGAAAATGCGCCCCTGAGGTGCCAGCTCTCAGCTGCTTTTGTTCCGATGTTCCTTTCGAGGTTTTCTCTTCTGCTTGCCGTGATAACTTCTTGTCGCCAAATCTGAGGTTGCGCCGTACAGACCATCGCCACTTGGTGCGATCGGCAGCTTCATCCTCCCAGGTTGCTGGATTTACGTCACGTGCCCTCGTGTCTCTCTTGCAATCATCTTTGAACTTCAGCTGCGGTCGTCTAGCTGTTCTTTTGCCATCTCCCAGTTGTCCGTAGAAGATATCTTTCGGGATGCGACCATCTTCCATGTGGCGGACATGGCCAAGTCAGCGTAGTCAGCGCTGTCTAAGCAGTGTATACAGGCTTTGAAGGCCATCATGTGACAACACCTCGACATTTATCACTTTATCCTTCTAAGAAATACCAAGCATGTGGCAGTAGACACCGTAGATGGAAGATATTGAGCCTTCTGGCTTGCTTAGCATAGGTTGTCCATGTCTCGCTACCATATACAAGTGTGCTGGTAACACAAGCGTTATGTACCGCAGCTTTGGTCTTCGTTGGGAGTTTGGAGTTTCCCCAAACACGCGTTCTGTTGTCCCGCCTAATTGTCCCTCCTGAAAATTAGGATTTATAGTGACTCTAATTCCAAATCCTCATCGTCATTTTCACTTGCGCTCCATACAGAGCACGTGGTCATCACTGTAGCTGGTGCCCAACCAGGAAGCCTGTACCAAGCACTCACATGCTCCGGCAACGGTAGTCGCTGTGGTAATTATTTGTACAGAATGAGGTTGCCATCGCCCATGCACAAACTCATGTTAGTGGCGTCTGGTATGACACGCCCCGTGTGGGTAATAGTTCTGTTCTTTCTTCACAGACCCCCCAGCAAATTACGCGGGTTATAATCCTATATATAATAACAAATATATAACATCCCAGCTTTTTCTGGCAGTGCAAAACACTAAGGGATGCAACTTTTGTTGAAAGTTAGACATTAAATGTATTGTTTCCCTTATATGTACTCTCCCGAAAATAGTAACACTTACCAAAGAAGAATGCGCAAATGACGGTGTGTACAAAAATATTTATAGAATGTGTGATCACGTATACACACATTGGGATCCTCGCAGCTGCTACGTAGTTCGTGTATTGTGGTGATGCACAGTGGTTTTAAAAAAAATACTTTTGAATAAGTAAAATTGCCGTTAGGTATTGGTGCTTTTAATTTAATTCCCGTCTTATGACGGGCTTTGACACTAGTTTGGATATATTGTGTCTCTTGTTCCAGATACTATTTTCAATGGCTGATACCTGATCATAGTGCCATTCTTCCTTTCCAATTATTGTAAATGGAGTAAATTAACGTGTCAAACTATGTGAATGAGGGTGTCTATAATAGAGAAATTGACAAGAAGACGAAGATGGCTCTATACCTCTTCACCTATATACAAGTCTTGACATATGGATGCGAGTCATGGGTATTTACTATCGCCCACAACAGCCAGCTTCAAACGTCAGAACTGAGGTATCTGAGGAAGGTGGTTGAAGTAACAAGAAGAGAGATGGTCCGCAACCAGACGTCACGTCATGGCCCCAAAACCCAGCCAATGCAGACCCGAGTGGAACAGTCCCAGTTACGATGGTTTGGTCAGGTCTGCAGAATGGGATAACTCTCCCTTTCTTCTTGATCGTAACTGTGTATTCTCCTCACGCAAACCAGTGGTGAATATGATGAAGGCTCCAGGGAGAGCAACGGTCAACTCAACCAACGCAGGATTAAGCAAATATGGAGTGTGAGTGTGAAGTATGAGTTAAGGCGAATTGTGGACTGTTCGTGTGTTGACCCGTATAAGGCACTCATTCACTCATTACGATATGTCACCAATGCAGACCACTGTAGTCGTTTCAATAGTTTAATTGGACGCACACACTTGACAGATTGGGTACAGATACAGGAACATGAGTCGACATAGACAGCATAATATTGATCAATGGACTACCGTCCTAAATTAGCATTCATGAAGAATAATCTTGCAATGGAACATCTGTAAACACCAAGATTTCCATAGTTTATAAATACAGTCAGTATACCTTACTGACCAAGCATGTCAATTAAGCAATACTGTTCAAACTTGACTCCTAAACAGGATCTCTTTCTATCGACGATTCCTTTAGGTAAATTATAGTAAATCTCTGTGAAGATAATGTTAATTTCTTTATAATAGTGATCTCTCAATCATCACCTGATAATAAGGAAGTTTTCCCGTTCTCTGCTAATGATTTACAATAAGTAGAATTCCAAAATCAATCGAATTCCGCAATGGCTGCTGGCTCCCGGTTGAGCATCACTCACTATACGGGTGTATAGCCAAATCTTCAATCGAAGCTTTGTTCATCAACAATAAATGATTCTACAAGGATCAGCATATTCTGTCCTCATAGTTGCTGCATATAAACATATTTAGCGCTGCTAGAGAATACGTCGTCCCGACATATTCATAGGTAAGTTCATGTAAACGTCTGCCCATCTTAAGCCTAGCAATGAACGAAGTCAGCAAAAGTACGTTTCTTTACCTGGACATAAGAAATACACTAGCAAGCAACAAAAAAAACGCTCTCCCGGCGTTATAGAATCACAACTGGGGAACTCATGGACTAAACGATCCTGGAAGAAACTATCTTCGTCCCCAGAATAACTTAAAGAGATCACAAACTCTTGGGCATCTCTCTAACATGACTTCTCGCCCTAGGCCTAGACAACCGAAGACCCCCTCACCTTTCTTCATCCGCCGAGAACACATGACCCCCTTCATTACAGTACAAGAACAAATAGTTCCACTTAAACATACTAAGATATCAAGATATAAGACATACTCGTCCTACATAGACAAACACTACACATAGATTCGGACCATAGACATTCTGAAGCAAGAACAATCTATTCCTAACCAAACACAGAATAGATTCAAGTAAGTCTAAATTCCTCCGCCGAGTTCTATCTTTAAGAACGCTACAAAGAGCGATAACTCACAGAATGACTACTTATGGCCCAATCTGAGTTTCGTCCCTCAAGACCAAACATGCATACAAAGATGAATATATCTTCATCAGACACATAAAACATTTTACATGGTATGCGTAATCCGTGCGCCAAAAAATATGTGCGCAACAGATGAGCTACCATGACAAATATGGGAAACCAATAGCCAGGGATCCAGACCTCCAGGACGACCCAGAGTTCGATGGGAGGACAAGATTAGACAATCTCTGAAGGACCGAGGATTAGACTGTTACCAGGTCAGGAGGAATACAACTATTAGGGCAGTGTGGCGTTCTCTCTGGCAAACCTCTGCACCCCAGGGTAGAAGAAGAACGACTAAATAAAATAAAAATTATACGAAGTATATTTTTTAATAGTTTTTTAAAAATCATTAAGTAAGGAGGACCCAACTTATTTTTTATTCAGGTTCATATGTGTATATGTGGGATGAAAGAACGGTTGGGGGAAGGGTTAAAGGATTAAATGAAGTCAACCAAAAGTAGACAGATTCTGCAAATACAAAACAAAAAAATATATGCTAAAGTAATGAAAAAAAGAAACATGGTGACATAGAGAATGACGTGATTCCATGCTTAATGACGGCCTCGTGTCGCTCTCCGAGGTCTCTACAGAGACAGACACATAATAGGATTACTGCAACCTCAGGTATGTCGTGGTGCGGTGACAAAAATGAGGTTGTACATGGGACTGGCAACCTCACTACATACAAGAAAGTGTCACAGAACTCACTGCAAGAGCATTTCACTGCTTCATGTAGGCTTGCAGCAAGGGGAAAAAAGGGCGAGGGGGTTTTTCTCCATGCTCCGTAAATAGCACAACAGAAAACAATGATGAGGGAGCTTAATGAAGAAGAAAAAACTGTTGAATGATCTTACCTGTGGTGGAATAACATAGTCAGCCACATCCCAAGTTTGTTGTCCATATTCAGTGTACTGTTCATACATGATGCCCTTGACCTTGGTTGTAATCGCACTTTTCACTTCATCAAATTCTTGGTAGCCTTTTTCATAAATGATAGCATATCTGCAGGAATATGAACAAATGACAATGCCATCAAACATAATTACAACCTTATCGTACTAGGTTGAAGACGGTAACACTAGATAGGAGACTTCCATGTTAGCCAGACTTTGTTTTCGATTCGTGTCGTGTTTGCAGTTGAAAATAGGATTCTTTGTTTTTATTTTATTTATTTATTTTTTTTTTTAAAGGGGGGAGCGGATTTGCGGGTGCGCCTCAGTGTTTGCTGGTAATACCTATGATACATTATGCAAAGATTCCGATGACAGAGTGATATCGAAACGCTTCAATCTACCCAGTTGTAAATGGGTACCTGACGTTGCACTTGAGTTAAGCAAGGAAAAGGCAGCGAAGAAGGAAACTGGTCAATTCACCACTCGATGCTAAACCTTGTATAGCAAGGTCTCTAACACTTCACTCCTCTACTGTACTTTCTGCTATAGAACTACTTTTTTGTTACATTATGCAAATTTTTTTTTCTTTTAATTTCTCCTCCTTCTTCTTTGATCCTTAGCCGCCGACCGCCAAAGCAGCCAGTGGCCATCACGCCTAGTGGCGTCTTGTAGGGCAACAACAAATTAATTCCACTTTGCTCGGTCGGTGGCCATCCTTCGTACAGTGCCCCAACTCTGGTTCATTCCCTGCATCTCAGCCTCCACAGTCCTCCGCCAGGTTGTTTTTGGTCGGCCTCTCTTTCGTTTTCCTTCAGGGGTCCAAAGCATAGCTGTTCTTGTGATGGCATCGGGGTCTCTTCTGAGGACATGACCAACCCAGCTCCAGCGTCTGCCAGCTATGATGGTGTGCATGTCCTCTTGCTTGCTACGAGTAAGCAGATTTTTATTAGTGATGGTATTCGGCCAAAAGATTCGGTGAATTTTTCTTAGGCATGTTGTGTGAAAGGAGGACAATTTCGACATTTCCTTCTCTGTAACCCTCCAGCATTCCGCACCATAGAGAAGCACAGAAAGCACACAGCTCTGATATAATCTTAATTTTGTGCTTGTCCTGTATTGGGAGGACTTCCAGATGTTGTTTAGGCTAAAGAAGGCTGTTCTTGCCTTATTCATTCTGATGTTGATGTCTTTGCCTGCCCCGCCGTCTGGTGTTACTATGCATCCTAGGCATGTGAAGGTATCTGTCTGTACTAATTGCTGATTCCTTACTGATATGGGCTCAGGGTTGCTCACATTGAGCATCATGACCTCAGACTTCTTTAAATTGATGTTCAAGCCCACCTGCTGGCTAAACTTGTTAAGTCTATCCGTTTTTTCCTGGATGTGTTGATGTGAATGTGCTAGCAGTGCAATGTCATCTGCATATTCCAGATCTTCCAGTGTAGAAAATGTTGTCCATCTTATTCCTCTTGGACTGCCCTCTGTTGTCTGGCGCATCACCCAGTCTATTACTGTTAAAAATAGAGTGGTTGACAAGGGGCATCCCTGTCGTACTCCTGTCTTCACCTCAAAGGTTAGGTTGCTCTGCCCAACACTACACGTAAAGTTGGCATAGAGGCTTTTTTATGATTGACACAATGCAGCTTGGAATTCCATAAGCCCTCAGTATTTTCCATAAACTGTCCCTATGTATGCTGTCAAAAGCCTTTTCAAAATCAACGAAATTAATGTAAAGCTGTCTTTGCCATTCTGAGCACTGCTCTATAATGTTCCTGAGAGTGAATATATGATCTACACATCTTCTATTCTTTCTAAATCCTGCTTGTTCCTTCCTCAGTTTGTGGTCTACTGCCTTTGAAATTCTCTGTATAATTATCCTGCCTAGTATTTTGCTGGGAACTGAGAGAAGAGTGATTCCTCTCCAATTATTGCAGTCTGCAAGATCTCCCTTCTTGGGCAACTTGACAATTATTCCTTTGTTCCACTCTGATGGTGTTGTCCCCGTTTTCCAGACTTGTGCAAATAGTGGTTCTAATAGTTCTGCTGCTAGCTCAGGGTCTGTCTTAAATAGCTCTGCATTTAAGTTATCATGGCCCGGAGCTTTGCCGTTCTTTAACCCTTTGATTGCTGTGATGATTTCTTCTTTTCGTGGAATGTCTGTATTCACATCTACATCGTTTTCAGCTTCAGGAACATTCAGTTGTGTCTCTGGTGGTTCCTTGTTCAGAATTTCTCTGAAGTGCTCTGCACATCTTGTTTCCTGTCCCTCTGCTGTCGTGATGAGATTACCTTGCTTATCTCTTACTAATGTAAATTTGTTTGCACCTCGTTTTCCGCTGATGAATTTAGTTATTTTGTATACTGTGCTTTGTTCATTTCTCAGTGCTGCCTCCTCTGCCTGTCTTGCAAGATCGTCTAGGAAATTCCTTTTGTTGGCTCGGGTTTGGCGTTTAACTTCCTTGTCCAGCTGACTGTACTGTTCGCTATATAGTTGCTTTAACCTGGGGGACTTCGCTTCTGTTTTCTTTCTTTTCATTTCCTTTCTCATCGTTATGGTTTTTAATGTTTCTGGTGTTATCCAGTCTTGCTTCTTCCTTTCCTGGAATCCCAAGCATGATTTGCTGCTTTCTTTGTATATTGTTGAAATGGTGTTGAAATTCTGGTCTATATCATCAGTCAATGTCTTTTCCTGACTTTTGGCAAATTGATATCGTTTCTTTATGTCGGCCGTAAAAGCTTTTCTGGTAAGGGAGTCCTTCAATTTGCTGATGTCAAACCTTTTCTGTGTAGTTACAGTTGGTGCAGCCCTTCTTAGTTTCACTTTCAGTTTTGCTACTACTAAATGGTGATCACTTCCCACATCTGCACCTCTTCTTACCTTCACATCTTGTAATGCATGTCTCCATCTACCGTTAACCATGATGTGGTCTATCTGGTTTCTGTCCCGACCATTTGGTGATTCCCATGTTAATTTGTGAATTTCTTTATGTGGGAAGAGTGTTCCTCCAATGACCAGGTTGTTAATGCTACAGAAACTTATTAGTTTATCCCCATTTTCATTTGCTCTTCCGCTGCCGCATTTCCCCATTGTTCTTTCATTATATGTATTGTGTGTACCACCTTTCGCATTGAGGTCTCCCATTACTATAACAAGATCATATCTAGGTGTGTCTTCCATTTCTTTCTGCAGTTGTTGATAGAATTCATCCTTGACCTCCTCATCGCTATCATTCGTTGGTGCGTAGCATTGTATTATTGTAGTGTTGGTGAATCTCCCTCTCAATCTTAATCTTATCAGTCTGTTGTTGATGGGTTTCCATTCCAGTAATGTCCTTTCTATTCCTTTCTGTAGAATAATGGCTACGCCTTCATTGTGCTGTCCATCCTCTCTTCCAGAGTAAAGTACTGTTTCTCCTGTTGCTGTTTTAACTTTTCCTGCCCCTGTCCATCTGCTCTCGCTTATCCCTAGAATGTGTAACCTATAGTTTCTCATTTCTGCCGTGACCTGTCTTAGTTTACCTGTCTCGTACATGGTCCTGACATTCCAAAAACCTATTCTTGTATCCTGTTTTGCGGTCAGGACATCCGTTTTCATGTCAGTGGCTTCCTTTCGGCTTTCACCACTGACAGTCATACGAGCCACAGACTCCGAATGTCCATCCCGCAGCAAAGTTTTTCCATTTATTGTTGTTTCCGTAACGTGCGATTTTTTTTACATAGACAGGGGTGTCAGCCCTATGCTAAAACCCCCAACCTGGAGGACCAGGGTACCAGCTTTTGTCTGACCCATACCCACACAGACCAGTCCAGCTTGGTTGAACCTACCAGGAGTAAAACTCCCACTGGCATAGCTCTGGGGATTGTCAGGGTACGCAAGCTGCCATACCGCTACAAGGTATAGGTACCATTGATGGCAGTTTCTTTTAATAAGCGCCATTAAAAACCAGAAACATTTGTGTCGTCACAGCGCAAAGAAAAATGGAGACGGTACAGTAGAAAATGGTTCTGACTTTAAAAGAAAAAAATGAAATAGTGCAGCCACTTTGTAAAATAAAATATGGAAGAACATATTACTTATGAAGTAACCAAGAGGTTTATCAGTAACAGATTCAGGAACAAGTGGAAAACAGAGCATCCGAGCCATCCACAAAAATATAATGCATAATTACACAGATGGAATAGTAGTCAAGAGGTAGTTATTTTTGGCGAGTATTAATCGTCACAGCAACATCACAGCTACACTCTGTATAACAACATCACAGCTACACTCTGTACAGCAACATCACAGCTACACTCTGTATAGCAACATCACAGCTACACTCTGTATAGCAACATCACAGCTACACTCTGTATAGCAACATCACAGCTACACTCTGTATAGTAACATCACAGCTACATTCTGTATAGCAACATCACAGCTACACTCTGCATAGCAACATCACAGCTACACTCTGTATAGCAACATCACAGCTACACTCTGTATAGCAACATCACAGCCACTCTGTATAGCAACATCACAGCTGCACTTTGTATAGCAACATCACAGCTACACTCTGTATGTCAAAATCACAGCTACACTCTGTATAGCAACATCACAGCTACACTCTGTATAGCAACATCACAGCTACACTCTGTATGTCAAAATCACAGCTACACTCTGTATAGCAACATCATAGCTACACTCTGTACAGCAACATCACAGCTATACTCTGTATAGCAACATCACAGCTACACTCTGTATAGCAACATCACAGCTACACTCTGTATTGCAACATCACAGCTACACTCTGTATAGCAACACTACAGCTACACTCTGTATTGCAACATCACAGCTACACTCTGTAAAGCAACATCAATGCTACACTCTTTATAGCAACATCACAGCTACACTCTGTATGTCAAAATCACAGCTACACTCTGTATAGCAACATCACAGCTACACTCTGTATAGCAACATCACAGCTACACTCTGTATGTCAAAATCACAGCTACACTCTGTATAGCAACATCACAGCTACACTCTGTATTGCAACATCACAGCTACACTCTCGTATAGCAACACTACAGCAACACTCATGTACGATAGGTTTTAGGGATAGTAATACTACGAATATAGACAGGTAGAGTGATAACAACAGCATATATAAAACTGTATAAAAACTATAGTCAGTGAATAAAGTGAGAGTGATAACAACAGCATATATAAAACTGTATACAAACTATAGTCAGTGAATAAAGTGAGAGTGATAACAACAGCATATATAAAACTGTATACAAACTAAAGTCAGCGAATAAAGTGCGAGTGATAACAACAGCATATATAAAACTGTATACAAACTATAGTCAGTGAATAAAGTGAGAGTGATAACAACAGCATATATAAAACTGTATACAAACTATAGCCAGTGAATAAAGTGAGAGTGATAACAACAGCATATATAAAACTGTATAAAAACTATAGTCAGTGAATAAAGTGAGAGTGATAACAACAGCATATATAAAACTGTGTACAAACTATATTCAGTGAATAAAGGCGTCTGTGGCCTAATGGATATGAATGCAGTTTCATAATCCAGATATACCAGGTTCGAAACCTGCTGCAGGCGGTTTGGTAGCAGATCGCTTTGTGTGGATTTTTAACAATGGTATCAGCGCCGTACCGTTCAGAAAGCAATGGCAAACTACTGAATGAAAAAAAAGGGACCCAAAGATGCAGCAATAGAGAATGCAGTCAGCGACCCATAGCTTGACTGCTTGCATCAGGGTCAGCGAACCAGAGCTGACCAAGACCCTACTCCACCTCCACGTGGTGGTCCTGGAAACAGGCTGCATCACTGCAGTCTGGCTGAGTGAGTAGGGATCGCAGAGGGAAGGCAAACCCGGTTCCCAAAAATGCCGTGCTGAAGTCGGATGTGTCGACCGAAAGGTGCAGATATCACAGCTCCGGCGTAAACAGACACAACACAACCAACGTCCTTTTCAGGACGAACAAGGAAGAAGAAGAGGAAGAATGAGAAAAAAATTGCTTAGAAAAATCACAAACAGCCAATAAAAGGTGGGGGTTGATTGTCACGTCCTGTAAAGGATAAGCAACTAACTTTTTTTTATACAAACTATAGTCAGCGAATAAACGTATTTTAATCTGTTGGCGCATCATTCAGTGTTTGGGTGTTCTCTTGTCAGACAAAGACAGAATAACACTACTGTGCATCAAGCATGTCGTACAGTATGAGGGTGTGCGTGAGGCTGGCTACTTCATCATGTAAAATAAATTGCTTCAGAAGCTACTGCATGCAAGACCATGTGACTGCTTTAAGCGTGCTAGGGAGACCTGCTGCGGTGATGGTTCGATGCTCCATAGGAAGCGAAACAGAAAATGATGATGATAATTTTGATGATGAGCCAGTGACAAGGTCTATTTCTTAGTCCATTTTTATTTAACATCACCTGAGAAGTAGAGAACTGCAACTTCACCTGCGGTGTCCTTCCTTGGGATATTTTAATCTATCAAGTTTTGACATAAGACCCAGAAAAGAATAGGTGGAATTAACTACATTCATAAAAAGCCAAGGGAAATAATAAACGGCAAATTTAGATTTTGTATTTTACATACAATGCGAGCGCAAGATGGTAAATTGTGACGTGTTGATAAAGTAAATATGTTGAACAATTAATTTTTTAAACACTGCTACAGCAAGTGCCATCTAGTTTTTCTTTGTGTAATTTATACAGGCATCTTTCATCGTTGAGCTATGCGTCAACAAAATTAAATTTAATTCAAAATTACTAGCTTAGTAGTAAGACTAGTCAGCTTTTAACTATTGATATCTAAATAAATAAATAATTTATTTATAAATTATATATATATATTTTTTTAAATATAAAACAAAACAAAAAGTACATAGAGAGATATTTATATTCATATCTAAACATAATTTGAAATTTATATATTTAAAAAAATATATTAATAACTTTTCTTGTGTTAATTTAACATTAGATAGAGCATAAATACTAATTGTAAGTCATCGGTGATAGGTATAAAATATGGTTTACAGCAATTAGACAATATTAAAAAGAATAAGAGTAAAGAGAACTCGTGTACAACAAAATATTTGTAGCAAAATAAGAGCAAATAAGTCCAACATAATGCTAACCAGATTGCAGTCAAGGGAGGGAAAAGCTTGGAGCAAAACAACAGAAAGACAAACTAAGGAAGGAACATCAAAACGGACAGAAAATGAGAGGAACAAAAGCCCTGGTCTAAAAGACGCAGAAATTAAGGACAAAATTGAAACCATCAAGGACAAAATAAAAGTGAACTCTGAAGTAAATAAAGACAGAGAATCAAACAAAACAAAAGCAACGAGAAAGAAACAGAAATTCGCACATCAAAGCAAGGTGCTGGACACAATGGAACACCAACTTCGACAGGAAATAAAGCCGCAGTACACATTAGGAAGGACAAACAGGGAAATGCAGACCAATTCACTCGGGAAATCAAAGAACACAAAGAAAGTGCCGACGACAGCCTAACGGAAACAAAAACACAGAGAAAAAGAGTTGAAGTCACTCAAATAGGAGGGACAGAAGCAACTCTGAGAGACAAAATCATGGTTATCTTAGAAAATATAATAGAAAAAAAATTAATTAACAGATTTTAAAAAACAAGCAATGGTGTAGTACTCTGCTTGAACAGCACAGAAAAAGCCAAGGTCCTAATAAATGAACTGAAAGAAAACCCTAAAGAAATGCAACTCCCACATAAAATAAATATACAAATGGAGCTGATTAAAGAGATTAGAAAAGTCGTTATCAAGGGCATCGACATACACTTAACAGAAGAAGAGATCCACACAAACATAGTGAAAGAAAACGCAGAAACTAAGGTAGAAAAGGTAGAATGAATTAAAAGTAAGCAGCAGAAGAGTACATCAGTGGTAGTGTTGAATATACAGGGTACAGAAATACCCAAGGAGGTCAAACTCTGTGTCGTGAATTAATCAGATAGGTAATAGTTGTTTATAGCCCTGTCTGAACAGAGGCGATAGTGTTGACAATGTGAAAGTGAGGGGTAAGAAATAGTTTTATCCCTAGATGATCGTGTAAGAGAAAGGACAGTCTCTGGATAGAATAACTTATCTAATCCAGCCTATCTGGACGAATAACTTTAGATCAGACGTACTTTCTCTCATTGTTGTGATGATGTACATTGATGCACCGATAAAATTATTAATTGTAAGTATAAAAATAATGCAGCTGGGAGACTTTTTCAGGCCATAAATCGAGGATTCCTCAGCAAGAGAGAGGTTGGTAAGAAAACGAAGATGGCTGTATACCGCTCCACCTATGTCCCAGTCTTGACATATGGATGCGAGTCATGGGCAATGACTACAACCCATAAAAGCCAGATCCAAACCTCAGAAATGAGGTATCTGAGGAAGGTGGTTGAAGTAACAAGAAGAGACATGGTACGCAACCAGACGATACGTCAAGGCCTAAAATGCCACCCCCTACAGACCCAAGTAGAACAGTCCCAACTAAGATGGTTTGGCCATGTCTGCAGAATGGGAAAAGATCGGCTACCACGACAAGCATGGGAAACAAAGAGCCAAGGATCCAGACCCCGAGGACGACCCAGAGTCCGCTGGGAGGACAACATTAGACAATCTTTGAAGGACCGAGGACTAGAATGGAACCAGGCGAGGAGGAAGACAGCCGATAGAATAGTCTGGCGCTCTCTCTTCCAAACCTCTACACCTCACGGTAGAAGGGGAACGACTAAGTAAGTAAGTAAGTATAAAAATAATGTAGAAATGAAAATAGTGGAGTTATGAAGTTTCGTCTTCACCCACGCCGCAAGCGCGTTGATTTTAGCAGACCGTATTGTAGAATAGATAGTACCATCGTTTTCTAGTGTCCTTGAAAAACTATTTATAACCTTATGACACGAAAAGCCTACTCGTTCAGACGGGGTGAGAGAGGGAGAGACAGAAAAATGATACCGTCTGCACGCGTGGTTTGAATCTAAAAAAACCTAGCGTAAACGCGATAGTGTCGTTAGCCGTTTGAAAATACGACACAAATTCAAAATATGTTCGGCAATTGGGTCACGCAAACAACCTTAGCTCTTATAAAACTGACGTATTTCTGACGTAATACGGGAGACTGTCGTTTTTAGTTTGAAAATAGCGGTAGAAAGAAGTGAACAGGTGGTAGTTTATAGATTTCAATATTATTGAAAACTAACATGGAAAAAAATTATGGAAATTTGAACCATTATACATAGGCTCATAAAACTTATATATTCGGGTGCCATAGTGTCTCCTGACAAATAATATGTTGTCATTTACCCTATAGTCCAACTAACAGCCAAGATATGGTCAAAATACTAGATAGTCACAGACCCATTGACTAACACACTAGTGTTCGTACATTCGCTATCGGTAACGAATTTGTGCAAGAGTTGTTGAAAAGAGGAGTGAGAGGGTAGGTCAAAGTCCAAAAGAGGGGAACGTTAGGACTGAGGTAATATGATTTGGAGGGGAGTTTGAAAGGGGGAAAAATATTATGGGATGGCTCAAACTGAATATTTTTTGTGTAGAGTTAGGCCAAAACCAAGTCTATTTTTGACGAATGCCAAGTTCGGACGGACAGACCAACAGAGGTACACTAACATTGGACCGAAATTGGACCTTAGTTTTAAAAATTTGAATTGACAAACTTAGTAGTTAGATCTCATTGGTCGAAACAGTTTAGATTACTGGGAAAGTTGAAGGCTCGGTGCCATTTTCACGAAGACTGTTCATAGAAGCAGGACGCTTGAGAGCTGAGAAGTATGACGTGCCTTGAATATAGATATAATTAATAAAAAGTATAAGGGCGCCATAGTCTAGCAAGCAGTACATCTGAGGTTGTGCTAATTCAATGTTCCTGTGTGTATTCATAGAATTGTGGTAAGACCGAAATTATTAACATTATTTATACTATTAATTATGTTGTTTGACTTGGGTAATGAAGAAAACATTACGACTGTAAGTAAAGAAGTCATTAGTAGACTTATACAAGCCTATTTGTTGCTCCACCATGTTATCAAGCTACCAGAGAGGTAGTAGTAAAATATTTATAGGTTGTCACCAGGAATCACAACACCTATCACATTGTATGAAAAAAGATCATTGAGAATGGCAGAGGTGTTGCAGACATTAGGGAGAGGAATATGAAAACTTGTACAAAGTGTTACCTCATTTTATGGAGATGTGCTGAGTTGGTCAGAGAGATCTGATCCAGGTCTTTTAGATTAAACATTGTATTGTTTGTAAAATTGGTGGATTAGGTATTATGCAAAGACAGAACATAATTTTCATGTTACAGGGTTTTTGTCTGGCACTAGTCAGGTGCCAGATTCCTGTGTGAAAAAGTTACTCCAGCAGAGATAGAGGTACTCGCGGCCTACCCTATTTCTTTTGGGACAAGATCAACAGTGGCTGTTGGCAGATCATACATCTATGTTCACTCCTCCAGTGCCAGATAAGTAAACAAGCCCTGGCACGAGGAGAATTTATCAACTTTTCCACTTCATAAAACCTGAAAAAGAAATATAAATAAAGACTATCTGTCAATAAGTAAAGTGTATCAAGAGAAAAGAAACATTGTGACAAAGACTGGGCGTGATGTTAACACCCCAACCGGCCAGCTCATAACACTTTAGAAATAGCTAGAAATTTTACAATACCATAAAATCTACAATATATATATGATTAAGGACAAATTGTCCTCTTTTAATTACTTAAGTATGCCTATTATTTATGTATATATATAAATTGATCTCATGTGGTTTGACAGTCCTAACCAAAAGAATCTTAGGTATAGGACTAATAAAGTTATAGAAAAAATTGTATATTACTAACTTTTAAAAACCGGTGTTGGTTGATTTGATCATATAGACTTTAATATTTGTTTGTGTGTGTGTGTGTGTGTGTGTGTGTGTGTGTATTAAGGTTAGTGTTAAATTATCATCACACCACACTTGCATAACCCTAGACATTAGACGTAGCTATCATACATATTAGTCAAGAATAGGTCTGATTGAGGTCATAAGGTGGTAGCAGAAAGGTGTCCTGATAACTCAACCCAAACTTTGTTATAATCAGGGACCTTCACAGCTGACCTCATTCAGTACAATAGTACTACAGAACAACAACATTGCATAACATCAAAACCCACCACATATATTGGGTAGCTCGTCTCCGGGATTTAAACTTATCATTTATGTTGGGGTCTCCTGTTCCGGGATTTAAACTTATAAGTTATAAGTCAGTATAAAATGCACTAGTGTATTAATAGAGTCCCTAAAATTAAGAGATTCAATAATAAAAATATTTGAAGTGGAAGGAAAAAGGTTGATGAATTGTCACGGCCAGTAGTTAATTAAGTACTTAGAGTTGATATTGTTAATTAGAGTTTTAATTTGCCTTAGAACATTGTTAGAATTTGTTTTAAACAGGATGGCAGATTTAGCCAAGTTCAGATCTGCTGCTGTGCTGGCTGCAAAAGAGATGAATATGGATGGACCAGAGTTGGTTCAATATGTAACATCAGAGGTTGATAAATTTATTGCAAGAGAAGAGAATAGGTTAGCTGCAGAAAGAAAATTAGAAGTTGAGAAAGAAATTAAAAGGTTGCAGATTGAGGTTGACAAGGAGGCTAGGGCATTGGAGGCGAATATGGAGGCTGAAATTAAACGGCTCCAGCTGGAAGAAAAAAGGCAGAAAGGAAAGCCGAGAAAAGAAGATTGGAAGATGAAAGGGAAGACAAGAGATTGGCTGCCGAAAGGGAAGCAGAAGAAAAGAGATTGGCTGCCGAAAGGGAATCAGAAGAAAAGAGATTGGCTGCCGAAAGGGAAGCAGAAGATAGGAGATTACAGAGGGAGCACGAGCTTCGACTAATGGAGTTGAAGTTGCAAGGCCATGCTCCTGAAAATGGTGCCAGTCCCTCTACCTCTGATGCCACTGCTAGTCAGGGAGCCTCAACCTCAGCTATTGGGTTCCAGTCAGACCATTTTGTTGAGAGGGACGATGACATTGAATCATTTCTATCCAGATTTGAGGTTTTAGCCACCACCTATGGGTTAGAGAAAGAAAGGTGGAGTTTAAAGTTATCTCAGGGTCTTAGGGGAACATCATATGAAGTGTTTGCAAAAATGAGCAAAGATGACCAAGACAATTATGACATGTTAAAGCAGGCTCTTTTGTTAAGATATGAAAAGCATGGTGAATTTTACAGGAAAAAGTTTAGGAATGCCAAGCTACTGTCGGGTGAGACATATCACCAGTTCTCTGCCCGTTTAGAGACTTACTTGGAGAAATGGACTGCTCTGGGCAAAACCCAAGATCTTAAAGAAATGATCCTTATTGAGCAATTGAGAGAGTCCATGGCTCCAGACTTGAGAAAGTTTCTCATGGAACAGGGTGCAGAGAGGCTGGGTGAGTTACTTAATGTCGCTGAGAGGTATCAGGCAGCCCAGGCAGAAGTAGCTGGCGCCAAAAAGAAACATGTAGACAATTATAAGGCTCCTGTGGCGTTCTCAATGGTATGTTCATTAAATTATCCAAGCATACGTCTAGTAGGTGTAACGCCAACAGTAAATCATCAAGTAACTGCTCCAATGACAGATACAATACAAACTTTATTGTCGATACATTACTCCAATATAATAGATGTTTATCAAGTTAACACACTTGAATAGTGCTCGAAATCCCCTTGTTTTCTACTGCGTAAGCAAATTGTAACGTTTCACGTCGATATTAAAGGCTTTCTGCAACATACACGCGTTTCCCAAACACACAATAAAATGTGCTGCCTTTCTAAGAAAAACCTTGAAATATGCAAGTTGACCTAAATTTTAAATTCCATTCATGTCTTTTTCTACACTGCGTTACCAAAACGAACGAACAGATGGACAAAAGGATAAAGAGAGAGGGGAGGGCTGAAAATCAGGAACGCATGCAACACGCGTCGCGCGGTTCACAAATGCTGCCATCACGCGTGTAAGTCTACATGCACTAATTTTTTTTCAGACGGACAGTGATAAAATACACTACCCTTTCCCAGAGTTAGGTTTATAAATCATAAAAAAACTCTTATTAGAAAAGATAACATTAGATGGGTTTACGGTTGGAAACATAACAGTACCCAGACAGCACATCTTCGAAACAGGAGGTAGAAAATACATATTTTGAACGCAGCCACGTAGCTCTTTTAAATTTGGATAATTGGGTTCCTTAGGGCTTGCTGACAAATAATATGTAAAACGTTACGCAAATAGTCCAGGAATTAATAAATTATACCCAAAATAAAATAGTGAGGATGCCTGACAGCATGGAATCATTTCTGCTCATAAAATTTTTTTTATAACGTGTTTGAAAAAACCTTACGTTACATAAATAGCCTACCATGTAAACTCCCCATTGATTGGAGCGCAACAAATGAAAGCCTAACCACGATTGGTCGGACTATAAATACTATCTTCGTTGTTAGGGAAAACGGGGAAAGGTAACATTTTTTCAAACACTTGTCGAAACGGGGCCTCATTGGTCAGACTCGCTGATATACACACTTGGGAGCGTTAGTTCGAAACCACTTGTTTAAATAAGCTTGATAAAGCATCAGTGCGTTGAAGCCAGCTTATATTTGGCTCAATAAAAGCCTGGAAGATAAGCAGATGGGAATTTGTGCCAGTTTGTGCCAGAATTCATTGCTAATCAACGTATCTGTGTTTATTCGTATGAATTGTGGTAAGCTTGAACCATTCAATATCTTTTAATGAAAATTGAATGTGAATTGTTGATTTATGCCTGTATATATATGTGTAGTTCAGTGGCAAACGTGAGGTAAAGCCTGTAATGCTCCAGCCTGAACAGAGGGTGTCGGAGAAAAGTCAAACGGCATGGAATGGCAAAACAGTACACTGACACCTAGATGATTGACTAGAAAGAAATAATGCTGGAATT
The DNA here is from genome assembly GCA_024509875.1 of Oreohelix idahoensis. NCBI lineage: Eukaryota > Metazoa > Mollusca > Gastropoda > Stylommatophora > Oreohelicidae > Oreohelix > Oreohelix idahoensis. The sequence goes on from JAMPIV010008529.1 coordinate 86,753, forward strand.
GCAGAGGCGTAGTAACAATTAAGAAGGGTAATACTGGAATAAAGTATTTCAAATGAAGCTGACAGTTGGCCTAATGCTCTGAACTCAATGTTTGTGCTGTGTTGTGATCAGTGTAACAAGAGAGTTTAAGTTAGTTATGAAGTAGAAGGTACATCCTTCTTGATTTCAGGGACAGTGGTCTTGATGGTACTGAGCAGCACCTGGTCAGAGCTTTGCTGAATCCAGTGTCGGACAGCATACTCCTTGGTCCTTTTAGCTATCAGTGAGGTGTCTCAGAGCCCAGAGGAGAATTCGAGCAGAGGAGTCCTTTCCTGCCGCCATCACGCCAGATAAGCTAACTTGGCCAGCTGAGCTCAACATTATGTCCCCTCATCTTGAAATAACTTTGTAAAAAAATAACATTCAGAGGGGAATTTAATTGTCTTAATATCAGGAACTGAGAACATCTCCAATACTAGTCCCTAAGACAAACTATTGAAGTCATGATGACAAATACCAACAGAGCTTGAACAAAACAAAACCAGTATTACCTCATATTACTACTACACAACTGACACACATAGGATATTTTTAATAATATATGTCACTACAATATTCATATTGATAAAGTCTGTACATATACTTGTAATTAAAATTGATTGTGATTCCTGGTTCCTTTGTATTTGAATCAGGACACAAATACATTATTAACAGCACTGAATACATATTGTTATTTGAAACGTTACGAGTGACTTCTTTAAGATATTCTCATAGAGTGTTATATGTATGTGAGTGTCACAGTGTTGTTAAGAGTAGTGGATTAAATTAAATTGTTTATCTGTCTGTTGTTGTGACTTACACTTCATCATACACATACCCTAGACACATAACGTAGTCATCACACTATTCCAGAATAATTCTGACTGAGATATATAGATATGTGGTAGCAAGTAAGGTTATATATAATACACTACTCTTATTAGATATATATACCTTCACAGCTGATCTCAGTCAGTACACTAAGTCCCCTATAAATATTTATAACATCCCACTTCACCACATATATTGGGGGCTCGTCCGGGATTTTGAATCCTTCCCTATTAAAAATATTGGGGGTAATTCATTTCAGGGAATATAAGAATTAAAAGGTATCCTTGGGTGGAATTAAATAAGGTTGAGCTCACGGTGCCTGTGTTGTCCATTATATATATTTAGAATTTGAATTGTTGGTTAGACATTATATAAATTTACCTGATAGACAATGGCGGACCTGGCCAAATTTCGATCTGCCGCTGTTCAGACTGCAAAAGAGTTAGGATTAGATGGGCAAGTTATGGTTGCTTATGTCACGACGGAATGTGACAAATTTATTGAACGCGAAGAAAGAAGGTTTGAAGCCGAAAGAAAGTTAGAGGCTGACAAGGAAATTAAGAGGTTGCAGATTGAGGCTGAGGCTAAGAAATTGGAAGCCGAGGAAAGAAGACAGGCTGCAGAAAGAGAAGAGAAGAAATTAGCTGCAGAAAGAGAAGAGAAGAAATTAGCTGCAGAAAGGGAAGAGAAGAAATTAGCTGCAGAAAGGGAAGAGAGGAGATTAGCTGCAGAAAGGGAAGCAGAAGATAAAAGATTACAAAGGGAACATGAGTTACGACTAAGGGAGTTTGAGTTTCAAGGCCATGCTCCTGAAAATGGTGCCAGTGCCTTTGCCTCTGATGCTACGGTTACTCAAGGAGCCTCAACCTCAGCTATGAATTTTCATTTAGATCATTTTGTTGAGAAAGACGATGATATAGAGAGCTACCTGAATAGGTATGAACTATTAGCTACCACATATGGGTTAGAGAGAGAAAGGTGGAGCTTAAAGTTATCTCAGGGACTTCGTGGGGCAGCTTATGAAGTTTTTGCAAAAATGAGCAGAGGTGATCAGGAAAATTATGACATGCTAAAGCAGGCTCTTTTGTTAAGGTATGAAAAGAATGCAGAGTTTTACAGGAAAAAATTTAGGAATGCTAAACTACTGTCAGGTGAAACCTATCACCAGTTCTCTGCACGAATAGAGACATACTTGGAGAAATGGACTTCTCTGGGGAAAACCCAAGATCTTAAGGAAATGGTCCTTATAGAGCAATTAAGAGAGTCCATGGCTCCAGACCTGAGAAAGTTTCTCATGGAACAAGGTGCAGAGAGGCTGGGTGAGTTGCTAAATGTTGCTGAAAGGTATCAAGCAGCTCAAGCAGAGGTAACAGGTAATAAAAAGAAACAGGTGGACAACTTTAGGGCACCACAGAACTTTAATAAATTTGATCCTAAGGATCCAAATAAAGGTAAGCACCAATTTGATAGGCCACGGTATGAAAATAAAAATAAATTCCCACAATTCGATGAAAGGAAATATGATGAAAGAAAATCTTTCAACCAAGGAAAAAGGTGGTGTAAAAATTGTAAGATGAACAATCATGACACTGACCATTGTAGAAGGAAACCTCCTCATTTTGCTGCTATGACATCGGGGAAAAAGGAAAAAAAAGGGCAAACCTGAAGAATTACAGGAACCATACCACCCCCAGTGTGTGAAGATGTCATCTGTAATGGTGTCACTATAAGATGTTTATATGATACCGGTTTAGATTACGATTCCGTTGTGAGTTCTCACCTGGTGCAGGCCGATCAATACACAACAGAAACAGTGGAGATTCAAACTGCAACCAAGGATGTAGCTACCATGACACTTCCCGTCGCCCGAATAAAAGTGAAAACGCGATATGTGGAAGGAATCATAAAAGCAGCAGTGATAAATGAGCCAATCTACCCTCTAATATTGGGGTGTAGATATGTCTTCTTGGGGAATCCCAAGAGACCTGTGATATTGGCAACAGTGCAGACCAGATCACAGTCAAAGAAGGAGGAGGATAATCCCATAAATACTCACCCAGATGAGATGAGGAAGGCACAGGCTGAGGACAAAACACTCAAGCCATGTTTCAAGAAGTTGCCCAAATCTCATACACCTCCAGGCAAGGGAGAGTTTTATATGAAGAACAAACTGATATATAGGAAGGCTGGATCTGAATCCAATGGTCACGGACAGCTGGTCCTTCCCACTTCATATAGGACTAAAGTGTTGGAACTAGGGCATGCGATTCCCTTCAGTGGTCATATGGGAATCAGCGCAACAGGACAGCGAATAGCTTGTCACTATTTCTGGCCAGGAATAACTGAAGATATCAAACGATATGTAAAATCCTGTCCAGAGTGCCAACGAGTAGCACCTAAACATTGGACTGCACCAGCAACTCTGGGGGAAATGCCCATAGTGGGAACACCCTTTGAGAGAGTTGCCGTGGATCTTGAGGGACCTCTCACCCGAACCAAGAGAAGGAACAGCTACATTCTGACTCTGGTGGACACTTGTTCTATGTGGGGAGAGGCAGTAGCCCTGTCATCGATTGATTCTAAACATGTGGCAGAGGCATTGCTCACAATTTTCACAAGGTTAGGCTTTCCCAATCAAATCTTGACTGATAATGGCTCTCAGTTCAAGGGGAAACTAACTGAAGAACTTTTCAGGATCTTCCAGGCCAAACACTTCCATTGTAGTGTGTATCATCCCCAAGGGAACGGCCAAGTGGAAAGATTTAACGGCACATTGATGTCGATCCTGAGAAAGTTGGCACACGAAAAACCAGATACATGGGACCAGTACCTGCACGCCGCCCTCTTTGCTTATCGGGAGGTACCCCATAGTTCAACCGGTATGGCCCCGGCAACATTATTGTTTGGAAGGCCAATAAAAGGTCCACTTGAAGCTTTGTTAAGAACGTGGACTGATGAAAAGGCAGAGGAAAACATTACATCTTCATACCAATATGTGAATGAGCTGACCACTCGGTTGAAAACTGGCTGGAAACTTGCCAATGAAAATTTGAAACAAGCCAGGAAGAAACATGCTGCCTATTATAACAGGAAGGCGAAGGACAGAAATTTGGCTGTGGGAGAGAAAGTACTGCTTCTTTTGCCCGGGAGTCAGAATAAGTTACAAATTGGATGGCAGGGTCCATATACAGTTCTAGAGAAGGTGTCTAGAACAAATTATAAGATAGATAAGAAGGGGAAAGAAAACATCTATCATGTGAATCTCCTGAAGAAATATTTGGAAAGAGAACATCAGGAAGAGACACACTTGTTGACCTTGTCCATCGCCATGGAGATGAAAAAGGAACCACTTTCATCATTTGAATATCCATTACACCCCTGTGAGACAGCAGCACAGGTGAAAATCAGTACACATTTAACGAAAACTCAGAAAGAGAGAGTGCAACAGGTTCTAAATAATCATGCAGAGGTGTTAACAGACCGACCAGGGCATACAAACCTATTGGAATATGATATGAAACTGATAGACCCCACACCTGTCTGTATGAAACCATATTCGATTCCGTTTGCTAAGGAAAAAGCTTTGAAGGAGAGATAGACTATCTATTGAAGGAAGGAATTATTTCACACAGTGAATCTTCGTATAGTTCCGGTGTTGTACTCTTAAGGAAGCCCTCTGGAGAACATAGACTCTGTATAGATTACAGGAGACTGAATGCTATTACAGAAGGACAGGTGGATCCATTGCCGGATACAAATCAGCTGTTTGCCAGACTAAATAAAGCTAAATATTTCTCAAAAGTGGATCTGAGTAAAGGATACTATCAGATCCAGTAAAGCCTGAGGTTAGACCATACCTAGCTTTTAGTACCTCAGAAGGACACTATGAGTTTAATAGATTGCCATTTGGATTGAAGAATGCGCCTAGTGTCTTCTCTAGAATGATGAGAAAATTATTGGATCCTCTGAATAATCCCTGTATAACAAATTTTATGGATGATATCCTTATAGCAACAGAAACATTTGAGGAACACATTGACTCTCTGAACATGCTGTTTGATCGACTTAGGAAGGCAAATTTAACAGCCCGACCAACCAAATGTTGCGTTGGATGTAAAGAATTGGAATTTTTGGGACACACAGTTTATCAGGGAAACATGACCCCTGACCCAAAGAATTTAGAGAAACTACAGAAAGCCCCGAGACCACAAACCAAGAAGGACGTGAGATCCTTTGTCTCATTATGTGGTTTCTACCAGAAGTATATCAAGGACTTTAATTCCATATGTGCACCGTTAACTGAATTGACACGTAAAGGACATCCAGATCGCATTACATGGACACCACAATGTGAAATGACTTACCAAGAATTGAAGGAAAAGCTCACAAGTAAACCCATTTTGAAATTACCTGACTTAAGTCAAGAATTCATAGTAAGGACGGATGCAAGTAATATTGGGTTAGGTGCAACTCTACTACAGAGATCTGATGCATTGGATGGGGAATTAAGCCCAGTGGCATATGCTAGCAGAAAGTTGAATAAAGCTGAAATCAACTACTCAACTAGCGAAAAAGAATGTCTTGCAGTAATATGGGCAATAAAGAAATTCAATATTTATCTATATGGGAAGGCATTTAAGTTGCAAACAGACCACAAACCGTTATCGTTTCTAGCACAGGCTAGGCATGAGAACTCCAGGTTACTCCGATGGTCTTTACTTTTGGCTCCATATAATTTTAGCATTGAGTATATATCTGGAAAAACCAATTTGGGAGCGGATTTTTTAAGCCGCCATCCGTGTGATGAGAATCACCGTAAACCCCAGAAATAATAATAAATTTCTCTATGTGAATATAGAATAAAGGACTGACATATAATGTCTGTTTTAAGAGGGGAGGTGTCGTGGAATATTCTAATCCACATATATAAATTATTAGGTAAATATGAAGCCTAACAAATAAAATTAATAAAGAGAAGAGCAATGGAAAAATAACAGTGCTGTCACAATGACTGTACTCGAAATCCCCTTGTTTTCTACTGCGTATGCAAATTGTAACGTTTCACGTTGATATTAAAGGCCCTCTGCAACATACACGCGTTTCCCAAACACACAATAAAATGTGCTGCCTTTCTAAGAAAAACCTTGAGATATGCAAGTTGACCTAAATTTTAAATTCCATTCATGTCTTTTTCTACACTGCGTTACCAAAACGAACGAACAGATGGACAAAAGGATAGCGAGAAGGGAGGGCTGAAAATCAGGAACGCATGCAACACGCGTCGCGCGATACACAAATGCTACCATCACGCGTGTAAGACTACATGCACTAACTTTTTTTTCAGACGAACAGTGATAAAATACACTACCCTCCCCAGAGTTAGGTTTTAAAATCACAAAAAAACGCTTATTAGGAAAGATAACAATAGATGGGTTTACGGTTGAAAACATAACAGTACCCAGACAGCACATCTTCGAAACAGGAGGTAGAAATTGCATATTTTGAACGCAGCCACGTAGCTCTTTTAAATTTGGATATTTGGGTTCCTTAGGGTTTGCTGACAAAGAATATGTAAAACGTTACGCAAATAGTCTAGGAATTAACAAGTTATAACCAAAATAAAATATTGGGGATGCCTGACAGCATGAAATCATTTCTGCTCATAAAATTTTTTTATAACATGTTTGAAAAAACCTTGCGTTACAGAAATAGCCTACCATGTAAACTCCAAATTGATTGGAGCGCAACAAATGAAAGACGAACCACGATTGGTCGGACTATAAATACTATCTTGGTTGTTAGGGAGACGTAGAAAGGTAACATTTTTTCAAACACTTGTCGAAACGTGGCCTCATTGGCTAGACTTGCTGATATACTCACTTAGGAGCGTTAGTTCGAGACCACTAGTGCAAATAAGCTTGATAAAGCGACAGTGCGTTGAAGCCAGCTCACATTTTTGCTAAAATAAAAGCCTGGAACATAAGCAGATGGGAATTTGTGCCAGTAAATGTGCCAGAATTCATTGCTAATCAACGTATCTGTGTTTATTTCCATGAAATTGTGGTAAGCTTGAACCATTCAGTATCTTTTAATGAAAATTGAATGTAAATTGTTAATTTATGCCTGTATATGTATGTGTAGTTCAGTGGCAAACAGGAGATAAAGCCTATAATGCTCCAGCCTGAACAGAGGGTGTCGGAGGGAAGTAAAACGGCATGGAATGGCCAAATAGTACACTGACACCTGGATGATTGATTAGACAGAAATAATGCTGGAAGTGCAGAGGCGTGGTAACCATTAAGGAGGTAAATACTGGTATAAAGTATTTCAGATGAAGCTGACAGTTGGCCTAACGCTCTGAACTCAATGTTTGTGTTGTATTGTGTTCAGTGTAGAACTAGAGTATCAATTAGTTATGAAGTAGAAGGTATATCCTTCTTGTTTTCAGGGACCGTGGTCTTGATGGTATTGAGCTGCACCTGGTCAGAGCTTTGCTGAATCCAGAGTCGGACAGCATACTCCTTGGTCCATTTAGCTATCAGTGAGGTGTCTCCATAGCCCAGAGGAGAATTCGAGCAGAGGAGTCCTTTCCTGCCGCCATCACTCAAGATAAGCTGATTTGGCCAGCTGAGCTCAACATTATGTCCCCACATCTTGAAATGACTTTGTAAAAATCACCTTAAGAGGGGAATTTAATTGTCTTAATATCAGGAACTGAGAACATCTCCAATACTAGTCCCTAAAGACAAACTATTGAAGTCATGATGACAAATACCAACAGAGCTTGAACAAAACAAAACCAGTATTACCTCATATTACCACTACACAACTGACACACATAGGATATTTTTAAAAATATATGTCACTACAATATTCATATTGATAAATTCTGTACATATACTTGTAATTAAAATTGATTGTGATTCCTGGTTCCTTTGTAATTGAATCAGGACACATATTCATTCATATCAGCAATGAATACATATTGTTATTTGAAAAGTTATTAGTGACTCCTTAAGATATCCTTTAGAGTGTTATATGTATGTGAGTGTCCCAGTGTTGTCAAGTATAGTGGAATAAATTAAATTGTTTATCTGTCTGTTGTTGTTTTGACTTACACTTCATCCTACACATACCCTAGACACATAACGTAGTCATCACACTATTGCAGAATAATTCTGACTGAGATATATAGATATGTGGTAGCAAGTAAGGTTATCTATAATACACTACTCTTAATAGATATAGATACCTTCACAGCTGATCTCAGTCAGTACACTAAGTCCCCTATAAATATTTATAACATCCCACTTCACCACAAAAACTAACATGGAAAAAAATTATGGAAATTTGAACCATTATACATAGGCTCATAAAACTTATATATTCAGGTGCCATAGTGTCTCCTGACAAATAATATGTTGTCATTTACCCTATAGTCCAACTAACAGCAAAGATATGGTCAAAATACTAGATAGTCACAGACCCATTGACTAACACACTAGTGTTCGTACATTCACTATCGGTAACGAATTTGTGCAAGAGTTGTTGAAAAGAGGAGTGAGAGGGTAGGTCAAAGTCCAAAAGAGGGGAACGTTAGGACTGAGGTAATATGATTTGGAGGGGAGTTTGAAAGGGGGAAAAATATTATGGGATGGCTCAAACTGAATATTTTTTGTGTAGAGTTAGGCCAAAACCAAGTCTATTTTTGACGAATGCCAAGTTCGGACGGACAGACCAACAGAGGTACACTAACATTGGACCGAAATTGGACCTTAGTTTTAAAAATTTGAATTGACAAACTTAGTAGTTAGATCTCATTGGTCGAAACAGTTTAGATTACTGGGAAAGTTGAAGGCTCGGTGCCATTTTCACGAAGACTGTTCATAGAAGCAGGACGCTTGAGAGCTGAGAAGTATGACGTGCCTTGAATATAGATATAATTAATAAAAAGTATAAGGGCGCCATAGTCCAGCAAGCAGTACATCTGAGGTTGTGCTAATTCAATGTTCCTGTGTGTATTCATAGAATTGTGGTAAGACCGAAATTATTAACATTATTTATACTATTAATTATGTTGTTTGACTTGGGTAATGAAGAAAACATTACGACTGTAAGTAAAGAAGTCATTAGTAGACTTATACAAGCCTATTTGTTGCTCCACCATGTTATCAAGCTACCAGAGAGGTAGTAGTAAAATATTTATAGGTTGTCACCAGGAATCACAACACCTATCACATTTTATGGATAAAGATCATTGAGAATGGCAGAGGTGTTGCAGACATTAGGGAGAGGAATATGAAAACTTGTACAATGTGTTACCTCATTTTATGGAGATGTGCTGAGTTGGTCAGAGAGATCTGATCCAGGTCTTTTAGATTAAATATTGTATTGTTTGTAAAATTGGTGGATTAGGTATTATGCTAAAACAGAACATAATTTTCATGTTACAGGGTTTTTGTCTGGCACTAGTCAGGTGCCAGATTCCTGTGTGAAAAAGTTATTCCAGCAGAGATAGAGGTACTCGCGGCCTACCCTATTTCTTTTGGGATAAGATCAACAGTGGCTGTTGGCAGATCATACATCTATGTTCACTCCTCCAGTGCCAGATAAGTAAACAAGCCCTGGCACGAGGAGAATTTATCAACTTTTCCACTTCATAAAACCTGAAAAGAAAATATAAATAAAGACTATCTGTCAAGAAGTAAAGTGTATCAAGAGAAAAGAAACATTGTGATAAAGACTGGGCGTGATGTTAACACCCCAACCAGCCAGCTCATAACACTTTAGAAATAGATAGAAATTTTACAATACTATAAAATCTACAATATATATATATGATTAAGGACAAATTGTCCTCTTTTAGTTACTTAAGTATGCCTATTATTTATGTATATATATATATATATATATATATATATATATATATATATATATATATATATATATATATATATATATATATATATATATATATATATATATATATATATATATATATATATATATATATATATAAATTGATCTCATGTGATTTGACAGTCCTAACCAAAAGAATCTTAGGTATAGGACTAATAAAGTTATAGAAAAAATTGTATATTACTAACTTTTAACAACCGGTGTTGGTTGATTTGATCACATAGACTTTAATATTTGTGTGTGTGTGTGTATTAAGGTTAGTGTTAAATTATCATCACACCACATTTGCATAACCCTAGACATTAGACGTAGCTATCATACATACTAGTCAAGAATAGGTCTGATTGAGGTCATAAGGTGGTAGCAGAAAGGTGTCCTGATAACTCAACCCAAACTTTGTTACGAGGGGCGTTCAGAAAATAATGCACCACATCGTTTTTCTCAGGAGCTGCTTATTCAAAAAGCATGACATTTATATACAATATATATGGATATGTGATGTAAACATTGGTATTATTCAACATAATCCCCATCAACGTGTACGGCTTTATGCCAGCGCGAAACAAGTGCATGTATTCCTAGCCCGTACCAGATTTTGTCTTGATCATGTAGCCCTGTCTTCGCTGCGTGAATCACTCCTTCATCATCTTCAAACCTTGTCCCACGGAGTGCATGTTTAAGTGGACCAAATAGATGAAAATCAGAGGGTGCCAAATCGGGACTATAGGGTGGATGGGATAGTACAGTCCAACCCAATTTGGTGATTGCTTCCTGTGTTGCCAGACTTGTGTGAGTTCCCGCATTGTCGTGAAGGAGAAGCAGGTCTGCTGGATTCTTGTGCGGCTGAACTCTGCGAAAACGTTGATTGAGTTTTTTCAATGTCTTAATGTAAGCTTGCGAATTGATTGTCTCTCCTCTTGGTATAACGTCCACAAGAATCACACCTTCAATGTCCCAAAAGTGATCATGACCTTTCCAGCTGAAGGAATTGTCTTGAATTTCTTTCTTCGTGGTGATTGCGGATGATGCCACTCCATTGACTGTCTTTTTGTCTCAGGTTCAAAATGATGTGCCCAGGTTTCTTCACCTGTAACGATCTTAGCCAAAAAGTTCCTCTCCATCAGGCATTGAAACGCTCCAACAATTCAGAAGAAATTGCTTTCCTTTGCAATCGGTGGTCATTTGTGAGACTTCGAGGAACCCATCTTGCGCAAACCTTAGAAAATCTGAGAGTTTTTATAACTGCATTTGCACTACCAATGCTGACTGACAGCTGTAAGGCCAATTGTTGAGTAGTGATTCGCCTATCAGTAAGAATAATGCCCTCAGTGCATTTCAACATTTCTGCGTTGGTGGCTGTGGCAGGACGTCCACAACGCGGCCGATCAAGCAGCTCCGTATCTCCACTTCCTGATTCTTTGATTCTTTGAACGCAGCGACTGACTGTACTCCTGTCGACTGCAAAACTTCCATACACATCACATAGACGCTTGTGAATGTTCACAACAGTTTCCTTCTCTGCAACGAGGAATTCTATCACAATTCGCTGCTTTTAAACGCAAGTTGCTAACACGCTCCATTTCAACGGTTTAGGGTAGCCGTATTATTTGGCCGGTTGCGGTGCAATTTGGTGCACACAATTGGCACTTGCAATATTTGAAGTGTGCAAAATGTCATGCTTCTATCTTCATTATTAGCTGAGAAAAACGATGTGGTGCATTACTTTCTGAATGCCTCTCGTATCAGGGACCTTCACAGCTGACCTCATTCAGTACAATAGTACTACAGAACAACAACATTGCATAACATCAAAACCCACCACGCCTGTAAGAAATACAAGTTACACTGCACTCACATGCGCACAATTCTGTGACAAATATGCACGAACGTGAAAACAAACTATGAATAACATATAATGAATAGGGGTTGACCGACACAATAAATAAAGGTTAAATAGATTTATTATCAATAGAAAATCACAGCATAAATCAAATACATAAATAGATCATGGGTTACAGACAAATGACAATTAATCAAATAGGTTCTTCCCTTTGGTAAAGGAAAAGAAAGAAGATCCCAACAGAGGTAATTAACCCAAAAGATCAAAAGTTAACAACAAGTTATGAGATAGTCAGTATGGGAAAAGAACAGGTTCTAAATGTAAGTTATCCCGTGACTACGCAGCTTAGTGAGACAAAAAAAAGAAGAAACCCTATAAGTATACTGATGGTAATCAAAGACATAAGTTTCTTTCTCCGTTCATCCAATTCACATTCATTCAGTGGCCACTGTCAGATGTATGCTTACCCCAGTAGTTGTTGCAGGCATTCCAAGGAAATACACTAATAAGTAATAAGACTATGTATTGTTCAAATTGAGTGGTGCAGAATCAAGCCCCAGATTCGCCGTAATTGCTGACTGCAAATTTCACGGAAATAGCTAGAGTCGGTGATTTAATTTGTCTTGGATACAATAAGTTATCTCTGCCTTCAGTTGGTGGGAGTAAGGTTCATACGTGGTAATCGCCGATGTAGGATGTATAAAACATAGATAGTTCCTAGGTGTCTAGCTTCAAGTGGCTGATACACTAGGTAAGTTACACAAATGTTGCTGACAATATATTTCGCCACAGCTGGCTGATGAGATTGATATAAATAAATCTGGTAATAGTTCTGGTCCAGTTAATATTATAATTAATGTTTCTATACTGGTTTCTCTCATGAAAAAAATGAGGAAAAAGGATCGCACAGGTAACAGCAAGAAGCTCATCAATATTAAATATATCTGAATGCTTATATTATATTATAAGTTCATGTGGTCGTAAGTTCATATGGCCATACGAAAGCCGCTAGTACTCAGGTTTGATCAGCCTAGAGTATAGGAAAAAATGTATAAACATTAACCAAATTATCAATATCATATCTAATACGTGTTAAAATAGGACCTCTTCACCGCTCTGTTATAAATTAGATTTAAAACACACGTGGCTAGCTTAACCTGTCGTTTATTTAACGCGTGATATGAACGCTTGTCATTCATAAAATACATAAAATAGATATCAGTAAATAGTATATGCCGTCAGTAGACAGTGATTTAATGTATGCACTAGTCATTTTAAAACATCTCTTACTGAGAAAATAGCGAGTAATTAAATTTACTTTACGGCTGGAAAATTTAGCTATATGTTATTTAATTAGCACAGAAAATCTCAGTGAAATATAATGAAACTTTAAACACACTAAATCACTTAAGGCTAGAAATATAAATTACCGCAATCAGAAAAATGAAACACTCCACGAAAAATCTAATAATTTTCACTCTGTACGAGAAATACTAGAATATTCGAGCTATTGGTTTCGGATAGATATCTGAGCAATTTATAAATGGCTATTGAGGAGACATGGTATATATTGATAGATTCCCATTTATCTCTCTCTAATGCACAAGTCACACCTCCTGCCAGACCCCGGCCAATTTGCCGTTTGATTCTTTGAAAGAAAGGAAATTTCACCTCTGCCGCGTCTCAAACTCGTAAGTTTAATTACACTGAAAATGTAACGCTCCAATATACGTCTCAGACTGATAGCCCCCTTGATTCTTCAAAGAGACTGTTAAACGCCTGGACTTATCCCGTGTGTTCCCCTGATCAAAAGAATCAATTACGCCATGCTCCGCGCTTCGCTCTCTGTTTCACATAGGGCTTAATTGCCAGATGGCTCACGTGTTAATTGCACTTGTGAAACCGGCGTTCCTGCAGCAAAAAATATAAACTAGATGGGGAGGAGCAAAAGTGAATGAAAACTTGCTGCACATTTTCATATGGGACACTCTGCAAGAGAACCAAGAAGACTGAAATATTCATACCACCAATCATCCAGTGCACAAATTGTCAAGCATGCTTGTAAAAGAGCAACAAGATGTAGTTTATGTGCGGGAGCACACAAACACGGAGATTGCACGATGACTAAAGAGGACAAAGATTACAAACAAGAAAATAAAAACAGAAGATGTACAAACTGCCAGGGTAACCACAGTCCCAGGTACCAGGGGTGCCCAGTCTTCCAAGAGACAAAATACATACTTAAAGAAGCTCCAGAAACAAACACACCAATCATTAAATTCAAAGAATAACAGAAAGCAAACAGCCATCTACAAAACCTCCAAAAATATAACATCAAGAAACAAATAAAACAAATAACCACTGAAGTCAAAAACATAAAGTAGAAAATACAGAAAGAAGGTGAAAGTAAAACACGCATAAGCAACAGCAAAGAAGAAAACAACACAGAAGAGACAGAACATAACCTCACCCAAGCCAGGCAGGTATTAGAAGAAATTAAAATAGCACAACAGGCAATAGAAAGAGACCTCAAAAAAAAAAAAAATAATAACAGAAATAAAAGAGTCTAATGTAGAAATCCTAAGAAAAATAGACATTGAAAGAGCACTTTTAACAGAAGAAAAAAAGCAAGAGTCCAAAATATTGAAACAGCAGGAAAACAAAGAAAATATGGAAGAAATAATTAAGGAAACAGTTGAACTACTCCTACTGTGGCAAGATTTGGTACCACTTGCTTTGTTTGTGAAAGTATGTGTAACGCGACACACACACACACTCACAAAGAGATAAGGGTGAAGGGACAACGCGGTGAGTCTTGCTTTGAAGTTGACGCCTAAGCCGAACAGCATTGTGAAGTGTAGGAAAGAGCGAATCTATGAAACATGGCCGACCTTAAAAATTTGAATTGGCAGGAAAGAAAATCTAAAACTACAAGAGCAAGCCTGAATGAAAGATACTAAAAATAATATAATTCACATACGGAGATAGAATATGAGTAATATCCAAAAGGATATTATTAAAATGTAAGTAGTTTTAAAAATAATTAATATTTTTCATCGTCATCACATCGGCTAAATGTTAGCTCATAATCTTTAAAAATTTATTATAAATACATACCCAAACTGATTTCGATAAAACTTGAATAGAATGAAAGCCTTATATGGGGAAAATTAAAGGATACCTAGTAGGAAGGAAAGATATAAGTGTGTAGTGACAAGAAGAGAAAACAAGTACAGAAAAAGCACAGATCGCCTCAAACCAAGAGTTTAAAAGAAAATCTAAGCGGACTTCAGACGGGACTTTCTCGTACGGGAGAGTCGCCCAAATATAAGGACAGAGCGGCCAGTTTAAAAATGACACACACAAAATCCAGACGCCAGAGTGAGAGACTGGAAGACAGTATCTGCAAGAAAAGTTCTTTTCACGCTGCATGCAGGGCAGATATACTTCATCAGATACAGCCTCACCGTGCGCTTATTAATCCTACAGGGTATGTAAGTTTATTAAAGATATATGTATGACCAATATCATTTTATTTCAGATTTTGTTTACGATTTGATTGTATCAGACATAATAAAAAGGGTATACAGAAAGCCAATGACGCTACCAGAGATAACCTCCACCGGCATTGTCAGGAAGAAAAACAATTAATTGGTTAGCCAAATATATCATGGTTAGTTCTTGCCTGGAAGCTTACAACATACCAGCAAGTACATACGTTACTTGGCATCCATAAGTGTAACATACTACCATGAATCATTCATTTATATACAAACACTGAAGACATGGTCGTCTCATGAACATCAGTGGTTAGTGAGAATGTTGGAACACCATGGCCACCTATTACCTTCTGTTCCAGGTCTTTTGATCGTTCCTGATCGAGTTCATGAAAGAGTTCATGATCAAGAATAAACTAAAGACTTGAGGACCTTTGACCCTGCTAACTGGAGCCTAGTGGTCAAACAATCTTCAACACCTTAGTCCCCCGTAGTTATAGGGCGGGCTGAAGGAAAGTCTTAGTGATTACCATTGTGTCTCAGGAACCTCGAACAGACGTGGCATAATGCAAGATGAGTATGTGTATCTAATCCCCTAAACACTGTGAGCGGTTTCAATAGCGCCTGTTAATGATGAAAAAGGCTAGAGACTAGATAGCAAGAATTATCAAACTACTGTGACAGACTTTATAATTTCATTGGAAGGTACATCCAAGACTTTTTACTATTATTTATTTTAATTTGTAAATATAAATAATCATACATTTTACCATCTTCCAACACCCATTTCTCACTACAAGGCTAGATAGATGTACATAATAAATTATGAAATTGTACTCATTTGACTTGGTAAACTTTTAACTGTTAAATTTTGAGTTACTTTTTCTAATTTAATTATATTTTCACATAGGGTTACTATAGCGAAAGTGGCGCAGTATACTTCTGAAGTCTAAATCTATTGTCCCGCTCAGAGTATTCACAGCCGTATCTCAATTGTGATACCAGTGTACTTCTCTGGCACTGGGACTTCATATTTTCTGGAGAGAAATTCTACTTCTTCTCTTCCACTATTATCACCAGAAAAGCCTTTCGCTACACCTACCATACCTCTTAGAAAAAGTGCGGAGTAAAATGGTTACTTGGAATGAGGAGTTTGTAGAGAACATGAGAGATGGTGGGCAAAACAAAACAAAAAGTACATAGAGAAACTAACAAACAACACAATTTAAAAACAAAAACATAACTATAATTACCATGCAAGATGGAGACTAGAGACCATAGAGCTATAAAAGTAGTTCAGTGGAACTGTAGGGGTGCCAGGAAGAACCTGATGTCTATTGTGGGGCAATATAAGGAATCAAAACCCATATTTGCATTACAAGAAACCCTCCTAAACCACCACAAAAACTGAACTATCAAGGATATGTAACACTTAGAAATGATAGACCGGAGGGAATAGGAGGGGGCGTGACCTTTTTAATACATGAAGACTACAAAATATTAAATTGGGAACAATTCAACACAGAAAATATTGAAGGAATAAGTGTAACAGTAGTGAGCCACAAAACTTAAAAATAATAAACATTTATAGCCCCAAGGGTAATATAACCGATAGGGACATTGCCACTATTAACACACAAATAGATTGTAGCAAAATTTGTCAACACATGCTTCGTTTAGGAAGGCAAGATAAAACGCAGTGCAGACTAGGGGTTTGGCATGGTGTGGCATATTTTTTCTTTTGCTTTGAAGGTACCTCAATACAGGCATGCTTTGCACCGCTTATCGCATCGGTTTTCAACCTGTGCGCCGCGGCGCCCTGGGGCACCATAACTGACGGTCAGGGGCGCCGTGGGTGGGCGTGGATTTTTTTGGTATTTAGCTGTAAAGATAATACAAAGCTGTGGGAAATTTCTTTTCTGGTGTTTGTCAACCTGCGTGACCCCGGAGAAATTTCACTTTTGATGTTGGCCAGCCTTTGAAGTTCCGCTCCCCAGACCCGCCTCTCAACTCAGTGTTCGTTTTGAAAAATACTTTCCTGAAAACTGTGACAGGTTTCAGTGGGTTCAAAATCCCTTCAGTAGTAATGCTCAGTCGGACTTCAGTACCGCAGAAGAGGAAGAACTGATAGAACTTTCATCAGACCCTTCACTACAAGCGAAGTTTCCATCCATGGCATTGCGAAAATTTTGGTATTCAGTAATACAGGAGTTCCCAAGCTTGAGCAAGAGAGCACTGTAGATATTAATTCCTTTTGCAACCTCCTATCTCTGTGAGGCTGGATGTTCAGCAGTGGCTGTCATAAAAACAAAGTTCAGATCAAGACTTGATGTGGAGAAGACATGAGTGTAGCTGTATCTCAATTGGTGCCAAGATTTGACACGCAGTGTAACAACAAGCAAGCTCATTTTTCACACTGAGGTGACTGGTACTTTATTCATCACATTTGTTTTTTAGTTTTACTGTACAAGTTTTTTGTTATGGAGATTGAATCATGTGCAGTATGTCAGTGAATGATTTTCAGACAAAAATAATAATAAAAATGTTAGGAAGAATCTACTTTATCTGTGCTGTTTTCTTTTTTATAGTAAGGGTTTTTAAAGTGCACTTTGTGTATATTTTTTCTTGTACGTGTAATTTTTTCACTCTTCTGACTTATGGTTTGCTGTCCTCACATAATTTCTGCAAGACTTGTAGAAGCTTCGCTAGAGTTTTTACCAGATATCCCACAGGGGAGCCGCAAAAAGAATGTAGTTGGTCAGGGGAGCCATGGACTCAAAAAGAATGAAAACCTCTGGTTCATAGCATACTGCTTAGCCGGTCGTCATATAAGGATGACTCTAGATATGTCTCCATGCATACAACCATGGGATCTCAAGAAGCTAAGCATCAACTCTCATCTTGCAGAAATAATTAATAACAAAAAAACGGAACAACTATATAAAAAACCAGTAAAGAAGTATATAGAACAAAAGTAACTACGAGTGGCTTAAAAGTACACACTTGTGATGGAATACATTGATACAGCGATAAAATCCTCCATTTATAAAGATAAAAGTTAAAATAAAAGCTAGGGATAAAATATAGTTAAGTTACGCTGCGGCTTTTTCGCCTACGCCACAAGAGCGTTGATTTGGTAGATCATACAATCGTTTTCTAGTGTCATTGGAAAAAGAAAAAAACTAATTATAACATGGGGACGTGAAAGGCCTATTCGTTCAGACGGGGTAAGGAAAGGAGAAAAGAAAAAAATGATGCTGTCTGCAAGCGTTTGAATCTAAGCCTAACATACGCGCGAACTCGTAGTTAGTGTTTGAAATACGAGGTAAAGTAAGAACATGTAGCCACTTAGGTTACGAAAACAGACTTAGCTCTTATTTAGAAATGTTATTGAAAAAAGTTGCCGGCAAGTTGCCATTTTTTTGAAGACTGTCCATACAAGCAGACCGTTGAGGCTAAGACGTTTGTCGTCCATTGAATATATACTAATAATAGTGGGACGCCCTAGTCTAGCCAGCAGCTCAGCTGAGTTTGTGCTATTTCAGCGTATCTGTGTGTTTTATTCTGAATTGTGGTAAGGACGAAATTATTAACCTTTTATATAACAATTATGAGTGATTGATACTGCCATATAATGAAAAATGATTACGACAAGTGAGTACTTATTCTAGGTCCCCAGCCGACTGTCCAGGGCCTAGAGGTTGAAATATAGTAGGATAAACTATCAGAAATGTAGAATACAGATGTTTCTTTTCAGGTGGTCAGGTGGAAACATATCACCCACCTTATTATATGGAAAAAAGAGATTAATGAAAATATTTCAGATGCAGTGCAGTCCATAGAGGAGAGGAATGGAACTAGTGCTACTTGATAACAGCCTGGATGTAGATGTTCTGGGTCGGTCAGAGAGATCTGACCCCGTCTTGTTAATTCAATGTAATTATGCTTGTAAACATGGTGGATTAGGTAGTATGTTAAGACATAGCCTAATTTTGTGGTTTCAGAGTTTCTTTGTCTGGCACTGTGCTAGTGCCAGATGTTCTGGAGAAGTCCAAGTTTGTATGAAATGAGATTCCTACCATATTACCTTAGAGCATGTGAGGAGTGGGCCTAAGGAACTACTTTCTTCCATCGTCACAGGCCAGTTAAGTATTAAAGACCTGGCCTGCTGAGATTCATCAACTGCTATAATAAAATTTTAACTACATTGTGAAAATAAGAAACTTGTCCACCATTAACCCTGTGTAAAAAGCAAATGAACACGGTTACATAGAGACTGGGGATGATGCAAACACCCTGACCCGACATCCAGCATTAGTTTCCAAGAAGACTTTTTTAGTTTTAGTAAAAATAGTAGCAAATTTAACTTATATATATATATATATATATATATATATATATATATATATATATATATATATATATATATATATATATATATATATATATATATATATATATATATATATATATATATATATATATATATATATATATATACATATATATATATATATATATATATATATATATATATATATATATATATATATATATATATATATATATATATATATGTTCAAGTCTTTCATGTGATTATTCAATTATATGTACTTCTATTGACATTAATTCATATTTGATTTAAAAGTCCTGACCAGAAGAAAACTTGGTTCAGGACAAAATAAATTTGAAAAAAAACTGTAATTTCTAAATTTTAAACACAGTGTTAATTGACTTGATCATAGAGATTAATATTAGTGTTTGTGTGTGTGTGTGTTTGTGTACTCAAATACCAGCACACCACATTTCATTACCCTAGACATTAGACGTAGCTATCAGTCATATAAATCACAAATAAATCTGCTTGAGGTCATAGGTGGTAGTAGTAAGGTACTCTGTAAACTCACATAAACTGTTATCCTCAGGGACCTTCACAGCTGACCTCATTCGGTACACTAAGTAACCTATCAACAACACTTAATAACATCAAAACCCACCACATATATTGGGGGCTCGTCCGGGATCTGAATTTTTCACATATATTGGGGTCTCCTGGTCCGGGATTTAAACTATTGGGGTATAAGTTTGTATAAATTTAACAGTGTCCCTAAAATTAAAAGATATTCATAAGAAATAATTAAGGTGGAGAGTAAGAGTTGATGAATCTTCACAGCCAGTAGTAATTAATTAGTGTGTCACTTTCTTAATTAGAGTTTTGTAATCTATCTTAGAACATTATTAGAATTGTTATACAGGATGGCAGATCTAGCCAAATTCAGATCGGCTGCTGTGCTGACTGCTAAAGAAATGAATATGGAGGGTCAGTCTTTGATCCAATATGTAACTTCAGAATGTGACAAGTATATTAAAAGGGAAGATAGGAAGTTAGCAGAAGAAAGAAAATTACAGTTACAAATTGAGGCTGACAAAGAACATAAGAGGCTGCAGATTGAGGCTGACAAAGAGGCTAAGGAGGCAGATAGGGTGGCGGAAATAAAGCGGCTCCAATTGGAAGAGAAAAAATTAGAAGCAGAGGAAAAGAGACAGGCTGGTGAAAGAGAGGAAAAGAGACAGGCTGCTGAAAGGGAAGCAGTAGATAGGAGATTACAAAGGGAGCACGAGTTACGACTAAGGGAGTTGGAAGTACAAGACCATGCTCCTGAAAATGGTGCCAGCCCCTTTCCCTCCGATGCCACTGCTAGTCAGGGAGCCTCAACCTCAGCTATGGGTTTTCATTTAGACCATTTTGTTGAGAAAGACGATGACATAGAAAGTTTTCTAGGTAGGTTTGAACTTTTGACTACTACGTATGGGTTAGAGAGAGAAAGGTGGAGCCTAAAGTTATCCCAGGGGCTTAGGGGAACATCTTATGAAGTGTTTGCAAAAATGAATAGAGACGACCAAGACAATTATGACATGCTAAAGCAGGCTCTGTTATTAAGATATGAAAATAATGGTGAATTTTATCGTAAGAAGTTTAGAAATGCCAAGCTTTTGTCTGGGGAGACATACCACCAATTCTCTGCCAGACTGGAAACCTATTTGGAGAAATGGACTGCTCTGGGGAAGACCCAAGATCTTAAAGAAATGATCATGATAGAGCAATTAAGAGAGTCCATGGCTCCAGACCTGAAAAAATTTCTCATGGAACAAGGTGCAGAGAGGTTGGGTGAAGTATTGAATGTCGCTGAGAGGTATCAAGCAGCCCATGCAGAGGTAGCTGGCACTAAAAAGAAACATATAGAGAATTTTAAGGCCACACAGCACTTTAATAAATTTGATATCAAAGAACAAGGTAACAAAGGTAGGACTAACTTTGATAGGCCACGAAATGATTATCGTGATAGAAACTCACAGTTCAATGACCAAAGGTATAATGAAAGAAAACCTTTTAACCAAGGAAAGAGGTGGTGTAAATAGTGTAGGAGGGACAACCATAACACCGAAGTTTGTAAAAGGAAACCTTCTAACATTGCTGCAATGAAATCGGGGAATCAGAGATTAAAGGTTAAACCTACTGGACAGCAGGAACCTTATCACCCCCCCCCCCAGTTTGTGAGGATGTTGTTTGTAACGGGGTCACCACAAGGTGCCTATATGATACAGGTTTGGATTTTGATTCAGTTGTGAGGTCTAGCCTAGTAAACCCAGATCAGTATACCACCGAAACCGTGGAAATACAAGGGGCGACTAAGGACATACCACTCAGGACACTTCCCATCGCAAGGATAACTGTGAAAACTCGCTATGTGGAAGGAGAAATCAAAGCAGCAGTGATAGATGAACCAATCTACCCTCTGATATTGGGGTGTAGATACGTCTTCTTGGGGATTCCCAACAGTCCTGTGATCATGGCGACGGTGCAGACCAGGTCACAGTCAAAGGAGGAAGAAGGTGAACCTATAAATGCTCATCCAGAGAAGATGAGGAAGGCGCAAGCTGAGGATAGGACACTCAAGCCATGTTTTAAAAAATTGCCCAAATGTCACACACCTACAAGCAAGGGAGATTATTATATGAAGAACAAATTATTATACAGGAAGGCTGGAACTGGAACAAGTCGTCACAACCAGCTGATTCTTCCTACTTCATATAGGGAGAAAGTGATGGAACTAGGGCATGCGATTCCCTTCAGTGGTCATATGGGGATCAGCGCCACAGGACAGCGTATAGCTTGTCATTACTTCTGGCCAGGGATAACAGAAGATATAAAAAGATATGTAAAATCCTGTCCAGAATGTCAAAGGGTAGCTCCAAAGCATTGGACTGCTCCTGCAACTCTAGGGGAAATGCCCATAGTGGGAACACCTTTTGAGAGGGTTGCAGTGGATATTGTGGGACCTCTCACTTGGACCAAGAGGAGGAACAGTTACATCCTTACTCTGGTGGACACTTTTTCTATGTGGGGAGAGGCGGTAGCCCTGTCATCAATCGATTCGAAACATGTGGCAGAGGCATTGCTTACAATATTCACAAGATTAGGATTCCCGCATCAAATCTTGACTGATAATGGCTCACAGTTCAAGGGGAAACTAACGGAAGAAGTTTTTAAGCTATTTCAAGCCAGACACTTTCATTGTAGTCCGTACCATCCACAAGGGAACGGCCAGGTAGAGAGGTTCAATGGGACTCTTATTTCTATCCTGAGAAAGCTGGCACATGAGAAACCTGATATGTGGGATCAATTTTTGCCCGCTGCGTTGTTTGCGTACCGGGAAGTACCACATAGTTCAACCGGGATGGCACCCGCAACCCTGTTATTTGGGAGGCCAATAAAAGGTCCATTGGAAGCCCTATTAAGGACGTGAACAGATGAAAAGGCAGAGGAAACTGTTACCTCATCATATAACTATGTGAACGAGCTGACCACTCGTCTGAAAGCTGGATGGAAACTGGCAAATGATAATTTGAGACACGCCAGGAAGAAACATGCAGCTTATTTCAATAAGAAAGCAAAGGACAGAGAATTAGCTGTGGGAGAGAAAGTACCAATTATAAGATTGACAAAAAGGGGAAGGAGAAAATATACCATGTAAACCTTTTAAAGAGGTATCTGGACAGACAAATCCAGGAAGACACCCCACTACTGACCTTGGCTATCGCAAACGAAATGAAAAGGGAACCACTCACCTCACATGAATACCCATTGCACCCATGTGAGACAGCCGCACAGGTAAAAGTCAGTAAGCACCTGACTAAAAATCAGAGGGAGAGAGTTCAACAGGTTTTGGAGGAACATACAGATGTGTTAACAGACAAACCGGGGCATACTAATTTACTAGAGTATGATATGAAGCTGATGGACTCAACACCAATCTGTATGAGAGCCTATTCTGTTCCGTTCGCTAAGGAGAAAGCATTGAAAGAGGAGATAGATTATTTGTTGAAAGAAGGGATTATTTCTCACAGTGAATCTCCCTACAGTTCCAGTGTAGTTTTGTTGAGGAAACCGTCTGGGGAACATAGACTGTGCATAGATTACAGGAAACTGAATGCTGTCACAGAAGGTCAGGTGGATCCATTACCGGATACAAAACAGTTATTTGCCAGATTGAACAAGGCAAAATACTTTTCGAAGGTGGATCTTAGCAAAGGCTATTACCAGATTCCAGTGAAGCCTGAGGTTCGACCTTATTTAGCTTTTAGCACCTCGGAAGGGCATTATGAATTCAACATGTTGCCATTCGGATTGAAAAATGCTCCGAGTGTGTTTTCTAGAATGATGCGCAAATTGTTGGATCCCCTGAATAATCCATGTATCACGAATTTCATGGATGATATCCTCATCGCTACAGAAACATTTGAAGAACACGTTAACTCTCTGAATATGCTATTTGATATGCTCAGAGAAGCAAACTTGACTGCTAGACCAACAAAATGTTGTATTGGATGCAAAGAGTTGGAATTCTTGGGACATACTGTATATCAGGGTAACATGACCCCCTGACCCCAAGAACGTGGAAAAGTTGCAGAGAGCACCTAGACCACAAATAAAAAAAGACGTGCGATCATTCGTGTCGTTGTGTGGGTTTTACCAAAAATATATCAAAAATTTTAACTCTATATGTGCTCCTCTGACTGACTTGACTCGCAAAGGAAATCCAGATAAAATTGTTTGGTCTGTGCAGTGTGAGTTGGCATTCCAAGAGTTAAAGGAAAAACTCACTAGCAAGCCTATTCTCAAATTACCTGATTTGACTCAGGATTTTGTGGTGAGAACGGACGCAAGCAATGTGGGCCTGGGGGCTACTTTGTTGCAAAGGTCCTCTTCACCCAATGGGGAACTGAACCCAGTCGCTTATGCTAGCCGCAAGTTGAACAAAGCGGAACAAGGTTATTCCACAAGCGAAAAAGAGTGTTTAGCGTTAATCTGGGCGATAAAAAAGTTCCAAATCTATCTATATGGGAGAACATTCGTGGTCCAGACGGATCATCAGCCTCTCGTATTCTTATCACAGGCCAAGCATGAAAATGCCAGATTATTACGATGGTCTTTATTATTACAGCCATATCAATTTACTATTGAATATATTCCGGGGTCACAGAACGTCGGTGCAGATTTCCTCAGTAGGCACCCCTGTGATCAAATTTAGAGTATTCAGCAGGCGTAAGCAGTTGATTTTATCTGTGTGTATCACTGGTTTTGGAACTTGCATTAGTGCATGTTCTCAAGTGGGGAGATGTGTGATGGAATACATTGATACAGTGATAAAATCCTCCATTTATAAAGATAAAAGTTAAAATAAATTGTAGGGATAAAATATAGTTAAGTTACGCTGTGGCTTTTTCGCCTACGCCACAAGAGCGTTGATTTGGTAGATCGTACAATCTTTTTCTAGTGTCATTGGAAAAAGAAAAAAACTAATTATAACATGGGGTCGTGAAAGGCCTATTCGTTCAGACGGGGTAAGGAAAGGAGGAAAGAAAAAAATGATGCTGTCTGCAAGCGTTTGAATCTAAGCCTAACATACGCGCGAACTCGTAGTTAGTGTTTGAAATACGAGGTAAAGTAAGAACATGTAGCCACTTAGGTTACGAAAACAGACTTAGCTCTTATTTAGAATGACGTAAAACTCTCGAAAATAGCTGGACAGCACATGGAAAAGAAGTGAACGCGTGGTGCTAAAGATTTCAAGACTAACATGGGAAAAAATATGGAATTTCTTATTAATAGGTTTATAATCACAAAAATTAGCTAGTTAAAGAGCTTATCTTTTCCTGATAAATAATATGCTTTCATATAAAAAGACGGACAGATAATTCTGAAGTTATTGACAAAAGACTGATTTGTTCGATGCAGACTCGCAAACACATGTTAGTTTTGCATTCACTAAAGTTACATTTGACGCGTCCTTGAGACGAAGGCAGAAAAACAAGTACATGTAAACAAGGGGGAGACAAGGAGGAGAGAATCTAAAAATATCTTCGCAGTAGAAATCTAAGCAGTGGGTGAGGAAAAATTTGTGTTGTTTTTTTTTTGTAGTTGGTCTAAAACCAAGTGCAATTTTGGGAAAACCCAAGTTCGGACCGACCGACAGACAGAAATACACTACACACTAGACCGAAACTGGACCCAAATTGGACATTTATGTTTGAAATTTTAAACTGTAGAGGGGAAGTACTCTCATTGGACGAAATAGTTAATGTTATTGAAAAAAGTTGCCGGCAAGTTGCCATTTTTTTGAAGACTGTCCATACAAGCAGATCGTTGAGGCTAAGAAGTTTGTCGTCCATTGAATATATACTAATAATAGTGGGACGCCCTAGTCTAGCCAGCAGCTCAGCTGAGTTTGTGCTATTTCAGCGTATCTGTGTGTTTTATTCTGAATTGTGGTAAGGACGAAATTATTAACCTTTTATATAACAATTATGAGTGATTGATACTGCCATATAATGAAAAATGATTACGACAAGTGAGTACTTATTCTAGGTCCCCAGCCGACTGTCCAGGGCCTAGAGGTTGAAATATAGTAGGATAAACTATCAGAAATGTAGAATACAGATGTTTCTTTTCAGGTGGTCAGGTGGAAACATATCACCCACCTTATTATATGGAAAAAAGAGATTAATGAAAATATTTCAGATGCAGTGCAGTCCATAGAGGAGAGGAATGGAACTAGTGCTACTTGATAACAGCCTGGATGTAGATGTTCTGGGTCGGTCAGAGAGATCTGACCCCGTCTTGTTAATTCAATGTAATTATGCTTGTAAACGTGGTGGATTAGGTAGTATGTTAAGACATAGCCTAATTTTGTGGTTTCAGAGTTTCTTTGTCTGGCACTGTGCTAGTGCCAGATGTTCTGGAGAAGTCCAAGTTTGTATGAAATGAGATGCCTACCATATTACCTCAGAGCATGTGAGGAGTGGGCCTAAGGAACTACTTTCTTCCATCGTCACAGGCCAGTTAAGTATTAAGGACCTGGCCTGCTGAGATTCATCAACTGCTGTAATAAAATTTAAACTACATTGTGAAAATAAGAAACTTGTTCACCATTAACCCTGTGAAAAAAGCAAATGAACACGGTTACATAGAGACTGGGGATGATGCAAACACCCTGACCCGACATCCAGCATTAGTTTCCAAGAAGACTTTTTTAGTTTTAGTAAAAATAGTAGCAAATTTAACTTATATATATATATATATATATATATATATATATATATATATATATATATATATATATATATATATATATATATATATATATATATATATATATATATATATATATATATATATATATATATATATATATATATATATGTTCAAGTCTTTCATGTGATTATTCAATTATATGTACTTCTATTGACATTAATTCATATTTGATTTAAAAGTCCTGACCAGAAGAAAACTTGGTTCAGGACAAAATAAATTTGAAAAAAATTGTAATTTCTAAATTTTAAACAGTGTTAATTGACTTGATCATAGAGATTAATATTAGTGTTTGTTTGTGTGTGTGTGTTTGTGTGCTCAATTACCAGCACACCACATTTCATTACCCTAGACATTAGACGTAGCTATCAGTCATATAAATCATAAATAAGTCTGCTTGAGGTCATAGGTGATAGTAGTAAGGTACTCAGTAAACTCACATAAACTGTTATCCTCAGGGACCTTCACAGCTGACCTCATTCAGTACACTAAGTAACCTAGCAACCACACTTAATAACATCAAAACCCACCACAACACTGATGGATCAAAAATAGAAAATTAATAACTCGGTACGGGAATACATATTCCACCATGGAAGCTGAAGGACATTGTGTGTAACTGAAGACACGTTTATCTTCACAGTAGGAATGGTGGCAAAAGATAAAACACTAGAAATAATTACTGCCAAGCGCCCTTCCCCAAACACTAACAATCGTACCGACACACTGCCAACACTAAGAAATGCACATGAATGTAGCCGATCAAACAAAGCAGAAGAAATATTGCAAATAGGTACACACCTATATAATAAAGCCTAAACAGTACTATTAGCATGGATACCTTCGCACGTGGGAATACACGGGAATAAGATTGCCGACGATGAAGCAAATTCAGGAAGACGCAGCCAAAACCACATAAAAATAGTGTTTGGCACATCAGAGATCAAAAATACAATTAAAAATATCACTACAACGATAGGGACAGAAAACTGGAAAAATAGTCAGAAAGGCAGACATGCTTATTGTGACGATACGGTTGTGTGATCTCACGTCCACTCCGGAAGGATCACTTTTTTCTTCATTTTTCTCTTCCTCTCAGTCATCGCTATTATTTGGCATATTTTTTATTGCCTTTCATTCATTCTTTTACTCTCTATGCTGAATCTAGTAGGGGAAAGTCTCTAACACTCCCCTCCCCTACGGAACTATTTGCTATGGGACTGTCTTTATCTTGTTTACCACTCCTCAGACTTATTTATGGTCCACCAGGTGATCTGGGGTATTATCGTAACAATACCCAGTCATTATCACCGGTCAGCGAACGAGATTTTTAACATGAAAAGACGGTCTCGCCCGATCAACATCTAAATAAGCCAATATTGTCTGGCTGAGATAGTCATCTGAGGTGGGCAGATTACACAGGTGGTAGAAGCGTTTATCGTTTCACGGGTCCATCCCTGTGTGTGATTATCACGATAATCTGTCTGGAGAGACAATATTGGCGATAGGTAGCATCTGGACATCAAATGAGTTCACAGATGGTATTTATGAGTTGTGCACAAGATGCCGGCGGAAGTCTGACGTAACGATATGACATCACTGTAAGAGGTCACGCGTGGATATTAAATTTAATATTTTGAAACACGTGAGGGTATTTTTCGATTTGGAAAAAAATCCCGTACCCACGTAGTGCTGAACAAGATTCGCTTGGATTGTTGCATCTTGAGGAGCTGAAATATACAATGTATTTTATTGGCACACTAGTCGGAAGTGCAATCTGTGATTTGCACTAAGAACTGAGAATATGGTGTGATGAAAACACAGACACAGATCACACAGAGAGACTGCAGCGCACAAGTCATATCAGCGACTCCTAAAAGCCAGAAAGAAAAACGAGACATTGGACTTATAAATTCCACAACTATAAGTAACAGATCGAATATTGGGCAACTTTGGAATTCACAAGTAAACCCGCATCTAATACAGAGCTGAGTCCAGTCTAAATCTGTGCAAGGAGATTCTGTATTCCCCAAACTTTGGGTTCGTGGTTACCAGCCATCAGACGATTTGTGGTATTCACGCCGCTATTGTGAGGGAAAAGTATCCACCTTAACCGCCTAAAGTTGATGAGAATGTGGAGAAGGCTTCCATAATCACATAATTTATGAACCACAGCTGCAGGACTCATCTGGAGTTAAGTTATTTTTTTTCACAGGCAACAGCAAAACACGGGTATTGATAGCGCCCCGATCCAACCTCTGTGAGGAAAAATTTAATTTTCCTTTCACCCCCATTTAATCCTTATTTTAACTTTTTGACCTAATTGACTGTTAAATTTGTTGTATGTTATTTTAAACTAAACAAAAAATTGTTTATTCAGTCATTAGAAGTATGAAAGCAAACGTATGAGCAAGACTATTTAATAATTACACACACACAAACACACACACATATATATATATATATATATATATATATATATATATATATAGAGAGAGAGAGAGAGAGAGAGAGAGACCATCGACACACTAAGGATGATGTGGTCAGCATCACGCCGGCCGCCTTAACCTTCCCAGAGTTGCTCTGGTACCCAATTGGGGATGGGTCGACCCAGGAGCCGTTTGCGGCCTAAAAAATCCCACCTCATCTGGGGATGGAACCATAGACCACGGAGCTAGGAAGCCAGTGCACTAACCACTATGCTACCACGGCTCCTGGGTATATATGTATATATATATATATATATATATATATATATATATATAGATATATATATAGATATATATATATATATATATATATATATATATATATATATATATATATAGCCGTTACTTATAAGTGGAAATTCGTTGGATTACACCAACTGGGGGCTTAACGGACCAGAACCATTGCTTAAAACCTTCACAAAAGGCGACGGACCAGATAATAAGTTAACTATCGCACAGACCCTAAATCGCTGGTACGCCACAATTATATACGACAGTTCGTTATTTATTTCTGAGGACACGATGCCAGTGGTCCCAGTGAGATAGAAAATGTGAGTATTTTCGAAAACCCAGGTACGTTGAACATTTTAAGTATCATAGTCAATAGTGAAGTACAGTAGACTAGTTGACAGCCTAGTGAGCAGAAGATAGACTTGGTAAAACGTCATCCCTGGCGGTCAGGCCAGTTTCACTAAGATACGCCAAGACAGAAATAGAAGAAATATGTCAGATCATAAAAAGAAACAATGATCACATATGAAGAATAGACGACAAGTAAAATATCGACAACAGTGGTTCTCAAGTTATGACCACAAGAACCACCAGGGACATTATAAATACTGAACGGTAAGAGAAAAAGAAAGAGAGAGTAAGACTGTATTAGCACCTACTGAATTTTACTGTATACATAGGGACAGTTTATGGAAAATACTGAGGGCTTATGGAATTCCAAGCTGCATAGTGTCAGTCATAAAAAGCCTTTATGCCAACTTTACGTGTAGCATTGGGCAGAGCAACCTAACCTTTGAAGTGAAGACAGGAGTACGACAGGGATGCCCCTTATCAACCACTCTATTTTTAACAGTCATAGACTGGATGATGCGCCAGACAACAGAGGGCAATCCAAGAGGAATAAGATATAAGATGGACTACATTTTCTGCATTGGAAGATCTGGAATATGCAGATGACATTGCACTGCTAGCACATTCACATCAACACATCCAGGAAAAAACGGATAGACTTAATAAGTATAGCCAGCAGGTGGGCTTGAACATCAACCTAAAGAAGACAGAGGTCGTGACGCTCAATCTGAGCAACCCTGAGCCCATATCAGTAAGGAATCAGCAACTGGAACAGACAGATGCCTTCACATACCTAGGATGCGTAGTAACACCAGACGGCGGAGCAAGCAAAGACATCAACAACAGAATGAACAAAGCAAGAACAGCCTTTTTTAGTCTAAACAACATCTGGAAGTCCTCTCAGTACAGCACAAGCACAAAATTAGGATTATATCAGAGCTGTGTGCTTTCTGTGCTTCTCTATAGCGCGGAGAGCTGGAGAGTTACAGAGAAGGAAATGTCGAAATTGTCCTCTTTTCACGCAACATGCCTAAGAAAAATTCTCAGAATCTTTTGGCCGAATACCATCACCAACCAAGATCTGCTTGCTCGGACCAAGCAAGAGGACATGCACACCATCATAGCTGGCAGACGCTGGAGCTGGGTTGGCCATGTCCTCAGAAGAGACCCCGATGCCATCACAAGAACAGCTATGCTATGGACCCCTGAAGGAAAACGAAAGAGAGGCCGACCAAAAACAACTTGGCGGAGGACTTTGGAGGCTGAGATGCAAAGAATGAACCAGAGTTGGGGCACTGTACGAAGGATGGCCGCCGACCGAGCAAAGTGGAATCAATTTGGTGTTGTCCTTCAAGACGCCACCAGGCGTAATGGCCACTGACTGCTTTGACGGTCGGCGGCTAAGGATCAAAGAAGAAAGAAGAATTTTACTGTACAACTCTGCCAGCCTCAGTGGAAGGTTGGGCATATCATGTTTTCAACCTTTTGATTACTTATGTAAATAAAGTTCAACATTGAGTGTTTCATGCTGTCAGCGTGAAGTCATTCGTCAACTGTTGTCGAAGTAACGTCATCGTTTGAAAGAAAGAAGTTCTCTAACACCATACAATTAACTGCCTACTGTTTAGTGTAGAGATACAAAACGTAAACGATCACAACATTTGAGAAGTAGGGTACAATAGACAAACCATCTTATATGTCATCAGCCACATTATCATCTGGACTGTGCAACCCTCCGTAAGTACTTCAGTCGGGGGGGGGGGGGGGGAAAGGGGGGGCGTTATCTAATTTAGACAGGTGGATACTCTCAGATCTTACGTTTTGTAATATGAAGAGCAAGAACTCTGTAATACAATGGTGACAAAAGTGAAGGTACAGCCTAAGGCTTAAATAGCACAAAGACAGGAATAATGATCATCTACAAGACAAGAACTTCTCCAGAATGGACCATCAAAATAAATGGGACAGTTTTAAACAAAAAACAACACGTTTTAATACTTGGGCAAGTTAATAACAGTAGGTTGAAGGTACACCTCAGAAATCAAGCGTATAATTAAAAGGTACAGGTAGTCCCTACCAGATACGGCCGTAGGGGAGGGAAGTGTTAGAGACTTCAATATTCTAGGTCCAGCAACGAGACGTAGGGTGACCAGTTCCCTTCCTCGCTGCCTTTTCCTTCCCTAATTTAAGAGCAAAGTCAGGTACCCATTTACAGCGGGGTAGACTGGAGCGTATTGATACTGTGAATCGAATACGGTACCTTTGCCGCGAGAGACCAGAGCGCTAATCCTCTGTCAGTCAGACTCTCAAGAGTAGGATAGCCCGAGTAAAGACAGAATTTCATCAAATGAAATGTATTTTATGCCACAGTCTCAGTAAGAACGAAAGTTAATCAATACAGTTGTCACCGGGCCACTGGTGCTGGAGTCACTAGATGGCAGATGGCAGGCCTAGTGACGTGATTTAAGTTTATAACTTCTCCGTTTATCTTCCAAGTTTTAGTTAATATCTTTACTGGCCAACTCCGCCAGAGGCGTCAATTCCTGGATGATACTACTTTCGTTTTCTTGTATAACTCAGGTTCGTTCAGTTCCTTCTTTGATGTTAAAGTGACTTCTCATATAGTGGTAGGCATAGTGTCAATAAATCCTGTGATGATACTACTTTCGTTTTCTTGTATAAGGAAAAACTCAGGTGTCCGTTCAGTTCCTTCTGAGGGTTGATGTTAAAGTGACTTCTAAATAATGTCATATACGAACAACCTGGAGAGGTATGCGCCGTGTTTGGTGCTTAAAGAATTTATTATTATTATTATTAAATAATCATGGCATACGTTCAGCAACTTGCACAGAGGAAATCGACTCCTAGCTGATCTAACAAAACTTTTAATAATGTAATACTGTAACAAGCATGATGAGTCATTCAAATAATAGAGCTAGCATATAATCAATAATTGGATCCTTGAACATCAGGGGTACTTCATACATGAGCTCTATGTCTTGTAAACTTTCATATTCCTCTTTATCCTATTAACTCCTATAGACATTCTTAGTCTTCCCAAATCTGTTACTATATACTCGTGATACCTATGCTTCTCAATAGCATACCATTTCTTTTATATCCTTATTCTCTTTTCTTTGCTGGGGTTGGGGAACTGGCCAGACCTGCCTCTATAACCATTTCTAGAAACAAAATCAATCTTATACAATATATGAATGTTCACAGTCAAATCCTTACATGAGAGAGCATAGTTGCGGTTCTCATATAGAAGTCGACACTCACTATTTCTTAAAAGTCGTATCTATTTCTGGTTAGATCAATCTTTACTTAAAGTTCTCGTAGTTCCACCTCTACTTAAGGTTGCTTCTCAATAATATACAGTTTCCTTCAAAGATTCACAGCCTTCTGTTTCTTTGCACATAGTCGTAAAATATTCATAGCGACCTGGCAATTCGTGCTTCTACAAAACATTCCTGTAAATAAGAACCAATGTTGTGCATAAGGTATTCACATTCCAATACTTACAGGATAGCATAACTGCTGATCTCCTTTTGAAATATACACTAACTGTGAACCGCAGAATCAATAACACTGGATGGAGGTGGCTGGACATATGTATATACTCATATAAACCCTGTCTGTAAAAAAACCACAGACGTACAACTTGTCTGATAGCTGCTCGAAATCTTCTCAGCACCTGATCACACACTGATGACCAACTCAGGACTAATGACATCTGGTCATTTCAGCGTGGTGTGTTTTCTCGCCACTCTCTGATTCGCTGACCCAAATCTTTTTTTAATTAAATTTATTGGTCGAGCTTCGCTGTTCTCGAACATTCTATTTACGTCTCTAGATGATCACCCACTTTTAGTAAGCGTGAGCTGTATCTTGAACTGTTGTCAGTTGCAATTATCTTTTCATTCATTATATTTTTTTTTCTTTGTGAGCTGTCTTAACTTTTTATCTCACTCTAACAATAGCACGAATAATGCTAGCGCAAGCCTCACGGCGACACAGTCACTCATGTTATATTGAGGTGAGTCATGGACATAAGATAGTCAAAAAAGAGAATATCGTATTGCCACAAAGTTCAAGTTTTACAGAAAAATGTTACACACTTAAAGAAAAATGTTGCACACTTTAAAAAAAAAATGTTACACACTTAAAGAAAAATGTTACACATGTCACCGCTGGTGACGGCACTATGTAAACTAATGTGACCGCTTTATGAAGATCTACCAAGGTTATATGCCAAACCTTCACACCACGTAAACCTTTCGTCACAGGTGGTACATATTTCTTCTGAGTTCATTGTTATTAAATTTCCCAAGTGATCGTAGTGGTTACTGGTTTGCAGATTTATCTTATGAGTGTTAACTGGCGACTGCCAGAGGTGTAATTACTCAAATGACTGTTGTCAGAACCAGATTCTTTCTACTCAACGCAGGTTGTCAGTGATCATTTGTATCTTCCTAGTGCTTCCATTACTCAACATACATGAAGAATTAATAGTTGCAAGTCATGGAAAACTGTTTATTAGTAGAGTCCAAGGGACTAATGGCATGGTCAATTACAAAACTCAATATCCTGGCTATCAGCGGCCAGAACGCTTGTGGTTTACATAAATCGTGACGTCTTTGTAAAAGGACATAGTCATAAATAACATGTCTGCTTGAGCTCTTCAAACAACGTCGATAGACTTCGCCTAGAGTCTCATTACATATTTCATAGCAGAATAATCATTATAATAGGAAAAATCGAGATTATACAAACCGTGTAAATACAGCCCACAAAACTGGAAAACACAATCTCCTAGAATAACATAACTTGTGAAACATTGAATCTTTCAGTGGTAAGGTATTTCCTCGCCCAGAGGTTAATCACACAACCTTTAAAAACACGGGGCCCGCACTAAGGTTGAAACCTCTCCCGTAAACACGTCTGCATCACTGAACTGTGAACTGCGTGACTGAGCTATGTTCTGACTGCCGTTGGCAAAAAAAGCCATCGACGATTTCATTGGTCATGTTCGACCAGTGATGTTGTGTTACCAACTAGTCTTGCTCAAGATCTTTTGCTATTCTTATAATTACTGTTAACGTGCTAGCTTGCGTTAACGTAAGCCATCCGGTGGCACAATCTTAAAGAAAAATGTTACACACTTAAAGAAAAATGCTCTCATTTTGGCTAGGAGTGCTCCGATCAACATAGACACGGGGTCCATCAGTTATCTTAGAGCTCATGTCCAATTATAAAATATTTTGTGGTCTTGTTCGTGAGTTGTTGTAAAAGTTATAAATACCACGATAGCAACAACAAAAATTAATAAGAGTGTGCTGAAAAAGCAAGTGACAAAAGCATGTTTATTATTCATATTAGACAGAAAGAAACACGTGTTCTTTGGGTGTGTTCTGAGAAGAAAACAGCTGGAATATTATCTGAAAACAAGAAAAATTGAAGAAAAAAGAGACAGATATGACAGACAAGATGTTGAATAGTTTAATTTGATGGCATGACAAGATGTCATCTAGAGAGCACAGGCGAGGAAGTTGTGGAGAGAAACTACAACTTACGGCACTAGAGACGGAACGTGATGATGACGATGATAAAGATAAAGACTACGATGAGGAGGAGGATGATGATGATAATGATGATGATGGCAATGATAATGTTGATTATGAAAAACGCAGTGAGAGCAGTGATTGAGACATCAAACAAATACATACCCAATGACGTAACCGATAATTACAAGCTGGATGAATCTGTTAATGACGCCAACGGTACGATTTTTGATGTGAACATTCATGGGTGTATCATATTCACAGAAAGAATGAGTGACTTCTCGCCATATTTTTAGAACGCCCATTGTGATTAATCATGCGATCCAAGCTGCGTGTTCACCGAAATGGCTTAATTCTGAAACTAATTTTGAAGATAATTTACTTTTATAAAATTACATATAAAATACAATTCAAGAACAGTGATAACTTTAAGTTATAACAAAGATGTTATTAAGTTACCAAACAGAAATATGACTGTTTCAAATTGCGCAGAGTGTGAGTAAAACAAACGTGAATCCCTTCATCACGTGAGTAACTTGTCCTCAGATTGTATCGATACGGAGATTGTAATAAAAACACATGTGCATCTGTTTATATCTGTTTGTGACACACTGTCTCAGTATGGATGTTTGCTACTTACGATTTTTATGTAAACTGATGTTCATATCATTTGTACTTCTGCGTCTCTTTACTTCTATCGTCTCATACAATAAAATTGTGTATTTCAGTTGTAATTACATGATGACTAATGCTTTTTGTTTGATACTACAGGTACTGTTAAGTGATTTGTTTTTGGTAAAAATTGTTCTAAATGAGATGCATCTGTAGGGAGTGGTTAGGTGATTTTACTAATACTGTCAATTATTTTAGGTGGGGCAATCAACTGCCTTCCTCGATGTAATTGCCTTTTCTAACTCATAGTAGAGTCAGGTACCCATTTTATAGCCGTGCACACTGGAGCGTGACGCGATTTAGATTTGAACCCGTTCCCTTTGTAAAACGCTCCTAACCGACAAAAAACAGCCAAAGCATTCATTCAGAACTACCATTACTCTATGTTAGACCAAGAAAATAAACCTTTTTTTTCTAATGTTGTATTCATTGGTCTTGTTGAACAGAATCGACATCATTGTATTCCGGACAAACCAATAGGCGCTCACTCGGAAAATGTCGAAGGTTATGAATGTTAACGGTTCCTGTTGCGCGCTGGTTATATATACGACGGAATCATCCTCTCATACGTCCATCTCTGCTAAGCCTTACGTTTGATGTCAAATTCCAGCAGTCTTAGTCTTATTGATTCACCTATTGCGGTGTCGTTCTCTAATAGGTTATCATTAATTGTCTCCAGTATCTCTACCGTATCCATATCCTGTGTCCCAACTATGGGTGCTCTTGAGGCTAGCCTGTCAGCTCTCTCATTACCGCGGACCCCTGCATGACCAGGACAGTAGATTCAAACGAGTTCCTGGAGATTCGAAGTT
Organism: Oreohelix idahoensis; assembly: GCA_024509875.1. Taxonomy (NCBI): domain Eukaryota; kingdom Metazoa; phylum Mollusca; class Gastropoda; order Stylommatophora; family Oreohelicidae; genus Oreohelix; species Oreohelix idahoensis. The sequence goes on from JAMPIV010008529.1 coordinate 123,630, forward strand.
TCTATGGATATTGTTTGCTGTATACTTAAAACAATGAATGGCGCTATTGACATTACTACTGAGTGGAGCACGACAAGGCAGTCCTTGTTCTGAAACTCCCCAGGGTAAGAGAGAAAGAGGAAGACCAAAAAGCACATGAAAACGAAAACTGAGGACAGAAATAAAAGAGATAAAGAAGACATTAAAATAACTTGAGCGAATGGCACAGGACACAAGGAGCAGGCGTACATTTCTTAAAGACCTATGTTCCTCAGGAAGCTGAGAATGTAATGATGATAACTTTAATGGAACAACACAACACAATGGGTGATACTACGCCATGCGAGAAGATTAGGGAGTCCTTGAAAAACTGAAGGGCACTAAACGCATTTAAGGGAAGCTACTTTAGAAGATAACACCATACTGCAAATAACCTTAACAATATAAAGCCAAGACCCGAAATACCTTCAGAGATGTAAAAAAATAGAAAATATTATCAATAATCTTTCAGCTTTAATTTAAATGTTGTTATAATTTTATTATTGACAGAGTGGTTAGAGTGCTGGCCTCTAGCGGCAAAGGTGCAGGGTTCAAATCGCGGTGCCATCACGCTCCAGTCTACCCAGCTGTAAATGAGTACCTGACTTTGAGTTAAGGAAGGAAAAGGCAGCGAGGAAGGGAACTGGTCACCTCACCTCTCTGTGATGGACCTAGTATGGTGAAGTCTCTAACACTTCACTCCCCTACGGCCATTTCTGCTTTGGGACTACCTCTTGTTATAATATCATCCATCTTTAATTTAAACGTCTTTGTTACAAAATCATCCAATTTTAATTTTGGCTGATTTTTGTCGGTCTAAACGTCTTTGTTACAAAATCATCCAATTTAATTTAAACGTCTTTGTTACAAAATCATTCAATTTTAATTTAAACGTCTTTGTTACAAAATCATCCAATTTTAATTTAAACGTCTTTGTTATAAAATCATCCAATTTTAATGTAAACAACATTGAAAGAGCACAAGGAATTAATTATATTAAAGCTATCTGCAAACAGTTTATATTATAGTTTTTTATAGCAAGATTTTGTAAGAAAGACGTTTAAATTGAAGTTGGATGATTTTTTAACAAAGACGTTTAAATTAAAGTTTATGTTTTCTAGGGAAAGTGGCAATCTTTACTGTGGACTCCAGTTATTTTTTAGCCTCAACATGGAAACGTTTGACTGTCAGTTAACAACAACTAACAGAAAATATTCACTTTACGTATTTGTCACTGGTTACCTGCCTGTCACCAGATGAATTTGGGGCGACCTCTTCTCGATCTCTCCTTCACTACGGCAGTAACCAGTGACATTGGTTGTACTGCCTTATTACATGCTTTTCATTGGTCGCCACCTTTTTCTTTCTCTGCTATGTAGCAGATATTTGGTATTTTCAAACATTCTTACACTCCTCTCAGTGAGAAGTCGTCATGTCTGTTTGGTTACCCGTTTCTCTCTGCTGGGGAAGGAACAGATGAGATAATATTGATCGACAACCATGTTGGTTAATCTCGGGTGTGGCCGGCATAGACAACATACAAGGGGATTGACATAAGTCTTGGGCCTGTCCATGAAGGATTCACAGGAGGAAGATGAAACTTGGCACATTTAAAGTTCATCATATTTGCACTGAATGTGTGAAGTACGCATTTGTTTCTTCAATGGGTTTTCCCCCTATGGTGCACGGCGCAATGTACCCTATTGACCGGATATGCTGCTCCAAATATTTGACAAAACAATGGAAAAGAAGAAGGCCAGAGCTATGATAAAATTTCTGATGTTTCAGGGAAAAACACCTACAGAAATACACAAGAAGATGGAACCAGTGTTTCGTGATTCTTGTCTTCATATACTTCGGTAAAATACTGGTGTCAACAATTTAAGTGCAGCGGTTCAAATGTTGCTGATCTGCGAAGATCTGGTAGACCAGCCTCAGACTGCAACGATGAAAATGCAACAAGAGTGAAGCAAATCATTGACCAGGATCGAAAAATGACAATTGTGGAGATAGCTAGTAGAGTAAACCTAAATGAAAGAACAGTTTATAGAATTTTACACAACAGACTGAACATGAGAAAAGTGTGTACACGCTGGGTTCCGCGACTGTTGACACGTGAACAGAAGCAAACGAGGGTAAATTGCTGTCAACAGTTGCTCAAAAAGTGTCAGTCAAAAATTTTTTTGGAGACCATGGTGACAGTAGACGAGACTTGGCTACACCATTATGACCCCGAATCCAAAATTGCCAGCATGCAATGGAAAAGCCCGGGCTCCCCAACACCTGTCAAGCTGAGAGCGCAGAAATCTGCAGGAAAAGTGATGCTGACTGTTTTTTGGGACGGCAAAGGTGTCCTTTTGAAAGATTATCTGCCTCATGGCAACACAGTTAATGGACAGTACTATGCAGATCTTCTCACCAAACTAAGAAAGGTTGTGATCAGGAAACGAGGGATTGTGGTAAAGTGGGATGTTATAAATATTTATAGGGGACTTAGTGTACTGACTGAGATCAGCTGTGAAGGTATATATATATCTAATAAGAGTGGTGTATTATATATAACCTTACTTGCTGCCACATATGTATACCTCAGTCAGAATTATTCTGGAATAGTGTGATGACTACGTTATATGTCTAGGGTATGTGTATGATGAAGTGTAAGTCAAAACAACAACAGACAGATAAACAATTTAATTTATTCCACTACACTTGACAACACTGTGACACTCACATACATAAAACACTCTACAAGGATATCTGATAAGGGTGGATTTGTGCTGAAGTGGTAACTTGCCACCCTTATCGACACCTGGTGTTAAAGTGTAAGATGTAGGTGTCTTCTCTGATTTAGGATGTTGCTGTGAATGTGGTAGTGGAACAGTTCAATGGGTTATCACACAGGCAACATGACGTGTAGAGTCATAGAAAGGGTAACTTCGTTGTATAAGTTTCTTTCATTTATTGCACGCCACAAAACAGTCATGATACTTATGACATCAACATGGTTAACGAGTTCAGCAAGATGATATGGCACATTGAAAACAATTTCTGTAGTCAGCAATGATAGCTGTTGTATATATGCGTCATAAGACATCACAGTTCAATAGATTCAGAAATTCATCAATCATCGAGTGCTAGTTCGTGAAGCTGTATAAATAATAATAATTTCTATAACTTCTGCAACAGTGTCAGCTACAGATCTTCAATGTTCATAAACAATAATAAATGCTCCCATTCTGATGCTAGCAGATCAGTTGTATACAATAAGTCCGTTCACTGTCTGCACGTGAATAGCATACATGGGCTACAGGTCAGCTCGACCTTTATAATGTTCCTAAGTCTAACCATCTGACTTGGACGTGATCTCTGATATAACGAATCCTGGAACACAGACAACAGTCTTGTTGGTCTAGAGCGACCCATATATATTTAACTAGTTCAGGTATACAGATACTGGTGACTTAATCCTAGTCAAAGTACCTCTCCATTTTGCATCACACAGGCGAGCAAATAGGCGACAAAATGACGAACCTCTAGACGATAGCATAAAGTTCGATACAAGAGGAATTACCTTATTTCGGAAAATCAACCATGAACATATGCCTCCAGGCAGGCTGCATAATACTGGGAAATAGTCTAGTTAGCTAACTAACTCACTAAGACACTGTATTTCCCTCAGAGAATCACAAGACGCAGTTGCGTCTGCTCGCTTCTTAAACCATTTCTAAACTGCCCCAACTGGGCGGAACACACAGAACGAACTCCCGGTTTGACATGCGCAGAACGACAATCTCTGAGTTGCCGTTCACAATAAGACGATTCGAAGAACATTCGAGATAAAAGTCTTACACAGTCGCGCCTTTTATGGTCATGAAAAGAAGCGTTAAGAAAGGTTTCAGACATCTACCATAGTTGACTGATACTACCAAATAAGGAGATGTGGTCACGCTTCGTTCAAGAAATTATAGACCGAACGTGTCTCTATACAAGAGAAGGCAACTCCTAAAAAAATTGTAGTCTCGATAACTCGGATTATGTCCCTTTGACCATAGAAAACATAATACACACTTCAGTCAAAAAAAAATGATCATACATATGAAAAAATGTTTATACAAACGAAAAATAATAATGATCCGTGCGTAACATTACCGCACCCTCCCTGGAAAAAAAAAATGAAACATTTTTTTTTTTTTTAAATCCTGGAGCCGGAAAAAATCTAGGCTCCTAACGCACGTATGATGCGTGGATATATATACCTAACAAATTAGCTCAACGCATGGAGCGACACTGAGATCATATCTCAGATCCTTAGAGAAAAAATTTATCTAAGTATACGCTGATATATTCCAGGAAGGTGCCACCAACACACGCACAATGATGGCAACAACATAATGACAATCAAATTATACTCATACCAATATATGAAATTAAATATATTATGTGTTATCATACAATGTGTTGCAAATAGCGGTGTAATTTACTAATATACCGCACTATATTATTACATTATATAAAGTAACAGTAATTAATAAGTAATACATGTGTTGCTCTTCGGTGACATAAAACATTCAATAGAAGAAGATGTGGACATCATCCGCTCCCAATGTAGGACAGGACTTGATATCCTCAAAGTTCCACAATGGACATAAACTCGCAGACTTCAATGATGTGCTGCGAAAATATCAATAACACAAATCTTAAAGACAACTGGTAAATTTCTTAATACAATCCTGAAAATAATTTATTTAAATGTGGCCGAGTGATCTTTTGGCCCGTATATCACTAACTAAGCCTTCTTAGATAATTACATGGTACAATGTTATAAATTTCCCTCAAAAAAAAAAAAAAGTGAGACAAAATCTACTAACATGTCATTATAACATTGGACTGTATATCAGGAAAATATATATATATGACAGAAGAATCATGTGGAATCGTGTGGACATCTGGACAGAATGTCTGCCATTACATTATCCGAACCACGGATAGCTCGAACCGAGAAATGAAATGGTTGAAGAGCTATGGCATAACGAGTGGACCTCGAGCTCTTCAAGTTTTTGCTCTGAATAGCAGTAAGCGCTTTCTGGTCGGTTTCCACAATGAAATGTGCGCCTAGAAGAAATCTTTGTAACTTCAGAATAGACCATACCATAGCCAATAACTCACGGTCTAAAACCGAGTAATTCTTTTCTGCAGCGTTTAATTTCCTAGAGATATACATCACCGGATGCAAAGTATCAGAATACTCCTGCATTAGTGCTGCCCCAATCCCTGTTGACGAGGCGTCACTTCGAAGAACAAAAGTCTTCTCAATAGTAGGTAACTTAAGAATAGGTGGAGATGAAAATAGGGCTTTAACCTGGTCCAATGAGGATTGACATTCTTTAGACCAGCGGATCAGATTAGGCGACCCTTTCTTCAATAAAGTAGAAAGCGGTGCCATAATGGAGGACAGATTCGGAATGAATCGTCCGTAGAATTGAATCAAACCTAATAGACTCCTTACTTGTTTCTTCGTCTTAGGGACCGAAATGTTAAGTATTTTTGAAACATTGTGGTCCTCTGTCTTTAAAAGACCATGACCAACCCGATGACCTAGGAAAGAAATCTCGCTAAATCCTATAAAGGCTTTAGAGGTTTTTGCAGTCAAGTTATACTCGCGAAGAGTAGACAGTAATTCGTATAAACCCAAATAATGATCTTCCCAAGAATCACTGAATAGACAGATATCATCTAGGTATGCTATGACATCTGTACGATATGCGAGAATTCGCCGCATCATGCGTACGAATGTAGCAGGGGCGTTCATAAGACCAAAAGGCATGAAATTCCATTGGAATAAACCCCTAGGTGTAGAAAAAGCTGTAAAAGGTTTGGCACGTTCAGTTAGCGGGACTTGCCAATAACCTTTAGACAAATCTAGTTTGGTAAAGAATCTAGAATTAGAAAGTTTATTGAGTAGCTCTTCTAATGAAGGCATAGGTTCAGCATCGAACTTCGTAACTTGGTTCAATTTGCGATAATCTACGCAAATGCGAATGTTATTATCCTTCTTTCGAACAATAACCATAGACGAAGAGTATGCTGAAGTGGATGGTTCAATGATTTCCAAACGTATCATTTCATCCAACTCTTTTTCGACTTGAGACTGGAAATGAATAGGTATTGGATATGGTCTGACTCTGATAGGATTGTGATCAGTTAGCACAATGTCATGTTCTATGACATGTGTGTGTCCCGGGATGTCTGTAAGAACATCCTGAAATGTTTGCAACATCGAAGAAACTTGTCGATGTTCCTCAGCGGAAAGATTTGGAGAAACGGTCACGTTTTTCCAAGATTCCGTAGAATAAAGTGGGACCATAGAAAGAGGAAGATTGACATCAGAAAAAGTAGTTTCCTCATCCTGTATAACTGACAGAGATGAGTACTGACCACGAGTTGCTTGTGAATTGTCCGTAGCCTGGAAAATAGGCTGCAAATAGTCAGGTCTTTCATAAAATTCTGTGAGCATAATTTATGTGGAAAGTTTTATGCTTTCCATCAATATCGACAACATAGTCGACATCAGAAATTTTGGAGACTATTGCATATGGACCTTTCCATGCAATTAGAAGTCTGTTCTCCCTTGAAGGAAGTAGAACGAGAGCTTTGTCACCTGGACAAAGTTGTCGTAGACATCTATTCTTATTTGCAAACTGCCTTGCCTTTTCTTTAGCAAATTCTGAAGACGAAGTTGCTAGTTTGCATGCCTCGATGATCTTTTGCCTAAGAGCAATGACGTACTCATAAGAAGATTGAGTCTCATCGCTAATATTATGGCAGTGATTAGATCGTGAAGTAAAGACATAGGGCCGCGCGGTTGCGCGCCAAAGACAAGTTCAAAAGGGGAAAACCCCGTATGTTCATTGGGGACCTCTCTATACGCAAAGAGAGCCGCGGGTAAGACCCTGTCCCAATCCTGAGGATGATCCTCAGTTATTTTACCAAGTAAAGTTTTCAGAGTCCTATTTAAACGTTCGACCAACCCATTAGACATTGGGTGATAGATACTGCTGAGAGACCTTTTAATGTGTAGCATAGACATTACCTGTGACATAGTGTCTGATATAAGTTGAGTGCCATGGTCTGACAATATTTCTCCGGGAAAACCCAAGCGAGAAAATATCAGCCAAAGAGCGTCTGCGATATCAGCAGTTGAGATGCTCTTGAGAGGTATTGCCTCTGGCCAACGTGTGCACATATCGACACATGTAAGGATAAATTGATGTCCTCTAGCCGACTTAATTCTAAAAGGACCGATAATATCTATTGCCATTTTTTTTTGAAAAGGGCGAATAGGAATGTCAGCAGCCTGGATAGGCGCAGCATGTCGTGGTCCTTTAGATTTGACCTCCTGACATACTTTGCAAGAGCGACAGTACATTCGTATGTCCTTGCTCACAAATGGCCAAAAGAAAGCCGCAAGAACCCTCGACTTTGTACGGGAAAAACCCATATGTCCAGCACATTGCGAGTCATGAGCATGTTGCAATATTTGCAATCTCATGCTCTAGGCACAAGAATTTGTGAATGAGTGGACGTAGTCGAGTCTTGTACCATACGTACAAGTACGCCGTTCTTCATAGAAATCCAAGATTTCCTATTAGTGTTCTGATTAGGATCACCTTTTTTTGCTAGAATGAAGAATTTTTGTAAAGAAGGATCTTCTTCTTGCAATTTGATAAAAGAGTCACGTGTAATAGTCAAGTGACTATCTTGGTCATTTACTTCATCATTATTAGTTAATGAAGTTTGAGGTGGATCCAGAGCATGTGCTCTTGTGACCACCGCATTGGTAGCTCAATGTTTTGCTCTTCCCAAACAGCAATCTGCTGTGGGGTACATTCCCTAACTCCGTGAATACGACCAATAATAAGGTCCGCAATAGGGTTTGGAAGTAGACACGCGTGGACCTCTCCCGTGAAGAAAGGAGTAGCAATGTGTATTATAGCAGTAGGATACTTTTCTAACGTGCCACCAAATGTGACACATTTGATGACTTTTCCTGTAGCACAGGATGGATCTACAAGAGATTGCCTAACGCCGACAGTAGTACATCCAGAATCAAACAACACTGAGACTGGATTACTATTTACTAGCCCCTTATGTAATATAAGAGAACCTCTCCCATCATGAGCAACATTAGCAGGAAGAGCGGGCAAAGGATGACCACAGCTTAGAGTACTAACGTTTTTTCGGATCAAATAAAGTACTGCATTTGGATACATTTTATTTGCCCCTACCAAAATCAAAAGATGAGCATCCGATAGCATTATGGTCTTTATCATTATTAAACCTGTTTATCTGCTCCCAGATTCTTGTTGAACAGAGTTTGTCTGTTGATATCTTTTTCTCTTATGTTGCGATCTACCGCGACATTCTTTGCCTCTGCAATTACATTAAAGTCCCTACTGTAATTTTTATCCTGGTTTGAGTTCCAGTTTCCATAACTGTCATTACTATCTCTATGCTGTTGAGAACCTCTATTATCTTGGTATTGAGGTCTCTGCATAAAAATTTTCCTCTTAATTACCTTTGTCTTCTAAAGTTAACCGGAGTAGAATAACGTGTAGTCATTAGGTTGTCTCCAATTCTGGGAAGAAGAATCACCCTCACTATGGTTCTGGGCATAATTACGATTACTCTTTTTATTGAAATTTTTCTGGCTACCCTGAAATTTACGCATAAAATTTGGGCCATAAGGTGCTGCCGAAGCAACTGGCAGACCTTCTTTCACCTTAGAGTTACTAATGGGTATGTGCGGATGCGCAGTAACATACTGGCTACAGTATTCTTCCATTTCTTTTATGTTTTTAGGCTTACGCTCATGAAGAAAAGATAGCAAAGCTTCATTAACAGAAGACATAACCTTATCCCTAAGTAGTAAATCCATAAGAGCTTCAAATGTATTTTCTGTCTTAGACAACTCAACCCATCGTAAAAAAGTAAGACGGATGCCTGAGATGAATTCAGAGAATTCAACTCCAGTTTCTGGTAACATGTTTTAAATTTAAGACGATATCCGTCCTCGTTAAGTTGGTACTTCTTTAACAATGCCGCCCTGACAACCTCATAGTTGTTTTTGTCAGGCACATCTACCATACTCAACAAAGTCAAAGCATCACCTCTAAGTTTCTTGGACAGATGATACACATATAATGTTTTATCTATATTATGCACATTACATGCACTTTCAAATCTATCTTTGTTATAGATCATCGATTGAGGGGATTAAAATGCTGGTAGATTAAGCTTGAAATCCTAGCATGATACTTATTTGTGACACCTTATTTGCATCATTAGCATTTACCAGTGTTCAATAACTTTAACTTCTCTTAACTCTAAAGCTAAGATTTTTTCAATTTGGGGCTTTTCTCTCATCAGCCTCTCTTTGTAACCTTCTTTCTTCAGCCTCAGCCTGTAACTTTCTTTCTTCAGCCTGGGCCTGTAACTTTTTTCCTTCAGCCCTCTATTTCAAGTCTCTTATTTTCAGCTTCTTTTTCAGTCTGCCTTATTCAGCTTCTGTTTTTTATTTTTTCATGCTTTTTCAGCTTCAGCCTGAAGCCTCTTCTCCTGAGATTCTGCTTCTCTTTTTTGTTTTTCCATTTGAAATCTTTTTTCCTCCACCTGCATCTGCAGTTTCTTTTGTTCTATTTCAGCCTCTATTCTCTTTTGTTCAGATTGTTCTTTCATTTTCTTTTCTTCCGACTTCAATGCCTTGGCATATTGAACAGTCGCAAATTCTTCTAATTTATCACCTGTCTTCCCAAGGGCTTTACCCTGCTCAATAAAGTACTCAAATGTAGACATGATGTCCAAAATGTGAGTACAGAACCTGAAATAATTAATTATCTTATTTCAATGTTAAATAGCAACAAGACTTAATAAAGTGCTTGTATAATCTCTATGTTGAACCCAATCTCTGTGGGAAACAGGAGTTGACACCAACTTGTATTATCAAATGTATAATAATATCACAAGTCACCTCTTAATTAACAGTGCACTACCCAAATCAGTGCATAATCATCAGTTATTTATCATAACTGCACTACCATAGTGCATAAGCAAAAAACACCAGTTTGTTATGATAAGTGCACTATAGACCAATAGTGCATGAGCATATATTACAATAGTGAAAGCTAACTATGCAAGAACTATGTAAACAATAACAAGACAATGTAAACAATAACAAAGGTCACCAACAATGTAAACAATAACAAAGATCAAAGTCAATGTAAACAACAACAAAGATCAGAGTCAATGTAAACAATAACAATGATCAGAGTCAATGTAAACAATAACAAAGATCAGAGTCAATGTAAACAATCAACAAAGATCAAACAATACGAAAACAATTGCATAAGTCAAATACACAAACAGCAAAACTAAAAAGAAATATGCGAAGATATGACTAACAAATGACGCTACAGTGTATACACAAAAATATACGTAAAGAACTGAATAATAGCAAAGGGGAGACCTACAAATACAAACAATCGAAATCGAAACTAAAAACACAAAGAAAGCGAGAAAAGAAAAAAGAAAAAAAAATATACATATAGCAGGAACAGAAATAATGCACAACGCGTCACAACTAAACAGATATAGCAACGTTTGTCGCTAGCAAATTTCACTGTAGGAAATTCGCACAGTCCCTAACGAAAACGCTAACAGTAGAACCTCTGTGACGTGGTATCTTCTACTGTAAGACTCCGCCCAACCGAGAAAACCCGCTGAAATATAAACATATAAATATACAAATAACAAATAACATATAACATATAAACATGTATCATGAAAACAATAGGAGAAAGTGTGAAAGTACAGAAGGCTCAGTTAGAACATAAGGGCACTTAACTTCTATAAATCCAGCGTCAGCACGGTGCAGAACAGGATGTAATCAGCATTCTGAGGATAATGATCCAACGTTGATTAACTTCTGCTCCCATAAACAGCCATGACGAAGGAAATGAGCTGCTAATACTGCAACAGTTGTTACGGCACTTGACCTTCTGAATCTTCTAAATTGATTTAACCGGCACTTGACCTTCTGAACCCGCAACAGTACCCCTGAGACCGGAACAGTTGTTACGGCACTTGTCCTTCTTTTCACCAGATCAGGAAATCCATTCGCTCGGTACTTGTCCTTCTAATTTTACATAAACTTCAATATTGCCGAGCAGCGCCGGGTAGTTTCAAAATCAGCAACTGTCAGAAAATCCGGATACTTTCAATAAAATTTCTTGTAAGGTGGTAGTTGATGCTGTATCTAGTCTGTAACATGATGAAAAGTCTGTTTGCTGACCCCCTTGATAGCTGGAATCAGAGTGAACCAACCTATGGCCACCAAAAATGATATGGTGCACCAAAATATCAGATGATAGAACCAGCTCTGGCCACCAAAAATGATAAGGGTGGATTTGTGCTGAAGTGGTAACTTGCCACCCTTATCGACACCTGGTGTTAAAGTGTAAGATGTAGGTGTCTTCTCTGATTTAGGAATTTGTTTTGGAACAGTTCAATGGGTTATCACACAGGCAACATGACGTGTAGAGTCATAGAAAGGGTAACTTCGTTGTATAAGTTTCTTTCATTTATTGCACGCCACAAAACAGTCATGATACTTATGACATCAACATGGTTAACGAGTTCAGCAAGATGATATGGCACATTGAAAACAATTTCTGTAGTCAGCAATGATAGCTGTTGTATATATGCGTCATAAGACATCACAGTTCAATAGATTCAGAAATTCATCAATCATCGAGTGCTAGTTCGTGAAGCTGTATAAATAATAATAATTTCTATAACTTCGGCAACAGTGTCAGCTACAGATCTTCAATGTTCATAAACAATAATAAATGCTCCCATTCTGATGCTAGCAGATCAGTTGTATACAATAAGTCCGTTCACTGTCTGCACGTGAATAGCATACATGGGCTACAGGTCAGCTCGACCTTTATAATGTTCCTAAGTCTAACCATCTGACTTGGACGTGATCTCTGATAAAACGAATCCTGGAACACAGACAATAGTCTTGTTGGTCTAGAGCGACCCATATATATTTAACTAGTTCAGGTATACAGATACCGGTGACTTAATCCTAGTCAAAGTACCTCTCCATTTTGCATCACACAGGCGAGCAAATAGGGGACAAAATGACGAACCTCTAGATGATAGCATAAAGTTCGATACAAGAGGAATTACCTTATAAATCAACCTGAAAATATGCCCTCCAGGAGCTGCATAATACTGAAATATTGTTAGCTAACTAACTCACTTACTTTCCTGCACACAGTTTGCGATGCTTCTTAAACCATAAACCTCAAGTCGGAACAACAGAACGAACTCCCGTTTGACTGCGCAAACAGTGTGAGTTGACTACGTTCGAGATAAGTCTTTAGTCGCGCCTTTTATGTGTATGAGAATGAAGTGTATAGTCACTGAAACTAACAAACAGACAGAAATAATAGACCGAACGTGTCTCTAAAACAAGAGAAGGCAATCCTAACAAATTAATAGTTCGATTCCACTATGTCACTTGACAACACTGTGACACTCACATACATAAAAACACTCTACAAGGATATCTTAAAGGAGTCACTGATAACTTTTCAAATAACAATATGTATTCATTGCTGTCATGAATGTATATGTGTCCTGATTCAAATACAAAGGAACCAGGAATCACAATCAATTTTAATTACAAGTTATATGTACAGAATTTATTAATATGAATCTTGTAGTGACATATATTTTTAATAGTATCCTATGTGTGTCAGTTGTGTAGTAGTAATATGAGGTAATACTGGTTTTGTTTTGTTCAAGCTCTGTTGGTATTTGTCATCATGACTTCAATAGTTTGTCTTTATTGGAACTAGTATTGGAGATGTTCTCAGTTCCTGATATTAAAACAATTAAATTCCCCTCTTAATTGTATTTTACACTGTCATTTTAAGATGGGGGTACATAATGTTGAGCTCAGCTGGCCACATCAGCTTATCTTGCGTGATGGCGGCAGGAAAAGACTCCTCTGCTCGATTTCTCCCCTGGGCTCTGGAGACACCTCACTGATAGCTAAATGGACCAAGGAGTATGCTGTCCGACTCTGGATTCAGCAAAGCTCTGACCAGGTGCTGCTCAATAACTTTAAGACCACGGTCCCTGAAAACAAGAAGGATGTACCTTCTACGTCATAACTAATTTATACTCTCTTTCTACACTGAGCACAATACATCACAAACATTGAGTTCAGAGCGTTAGGCCAACTGTCAGCTTCATCTGAAATACTTTATACCAGTATTTCCCTCCCTAATGGTTACTACGCCTCTGCAATTCCAGCATTATTTCTGTCTAATCAATAATCTAGGTGTCAGTGTACTGTTTGGCCATTCCATGCAGTTTTACTTTCCTCCGACACCTTCTGTTCAGGGCTGGAGCATTATAGGCTTTACATCACGTTCGCTACTGAACTACACAATATATACAGGCATAAATTAACAATTTACATTCAATTTTCATTAAAAGATATTGAATATTTCAAGCTTACCACAATTCATAGAATAATAAACAGTTTCGTTGACTGGCAATGAATATAGCACAACTCCGATCTGCCGATGTTCCAGGCTTTATTTTATATAAAATATACACTGGTGCTCAACGTACTGCTTCTTAGTAGGATTATTACAAGATGTGGCAATGAACAGACGCTCTGAATCAAGTATATTCGCAGCTCTACCCAATGAAACCACGTCTAACCATCTTTTCAAAAAAGTACCCCTTCTATTCGTTTCCCATAACAACGCAAATATATTATTTTATAGCCCGACCAATCGTGTTTAGTCTTATATTTGTTGCGCTCCAATCAATTAGGAGTTAACATGGTAGGCTATTTCCGTAACGTAAGGTTTTTTCAAACACGTTATAAAAAAATTTTATGAGCAGAAATGATTTCATGCTGTCAGGCATCCCCACTATTTTATTTTGGTTATAATTTATTAATTCCTAGACTATTTGCGTAACGTTTTACATATTCTTTGTCAGCAAGCCCTAAGGAACCCAAATATACAAATTTAAAAGAGCTAAGTGGCTGCGTTCAAAATATGCAATTTCTTCTACCTCCTGTTTCGAAGATGTGCTGTCTGGGTACTGTAATGTTTTCAAACGTAAACCCATCTAATGTCATCTTTTCTAATAAGCGTTTTTCAGGATTTTAAAACCTAACTCTGGGAAGGTTAGTGTTTTTATCACTGTCCGTCTGAAAAAAAAGTTAGTGCATGTGGCCTTACACGCGTGATAGTAGTAATTGTGTATCGCGCGACGCGTGTTGGGGGTGGCATTAATAGCGAGACACGTGTTTAGTGTTGCATGCGTTCCTGATTTTCAGCCCTCCCTTCTTTCTATTTGAGTCCATCTGTTCGTTCGTTTTGGTAACGTAGTATAATTAATGTTAGGATTAATTTAGGTCATTACGCAGTGTGCCTCTCAATGTTTTTCTTAGAAATGCAATACCCGTTTTAATGTGTTGTGGAAACGCTTGTATTTATGCAGTGGCTTATATTTAACGTGGAAACGTTACAATTTGCAGACGAAGCATAAAACAAAGGGGATTTCGAGTACTGTCATTGTGACAGCACTGTTCTTTACCATTCTTCTTCCTTTCTTTATTATATGTATTTATTAGGCTTTATATTTACCTGATAATTTATATATGTGGATTAGAATATTTCACGACACCTCCCCTCTTAAAACAAACATCCCATGTCAGTCCTTTATTCTATATACACATAGATAAATGTAAGTCAACTTGACTTTACTCTGCTGTGGTGCTATCATGGTTTTATGTAGTTGGGTCCATTCAGAGTAGGCACTACTCATGAAATCTGCCTCAGACTTCTACAACCAATAATATATTTCGGTTATGTTACTGAGCAGCCGCAAGTGTGAGTGCTTGTCTTAATGCTGCTTCGCAACCCGTATTCACCATTTCTCTTCTCTGAGTCTGCGCAATGACATGTCCAGAGAACATTATATTTCCCTCAAAATGTACGTTATGAGGAGATAACATATACCTGGTGATAGCAGAGTTTTCGTAGTGGATCCCATAATCTTCTTATTATCCTGTATGAAACATTCGGAATATCCTCAATCAAAGAGGCAACTCAGGGATTCATTACGTTCCTCCGAAATGTTTACATCCAACAATTTTCTCATCATTCTAGAGAAGACACTAGGCACATTCTTCAATCCAAATGGCAATCTATTAAACTCATAGTGTCCTTCTGAGGTACTAAAAGCTAGGTATGGTCTAACCTCAGGCTTTACTGGAATCTGATAGTATCCTTTACTCAGATCCACTTTTGAGAAATATTTAGCTTTATTTAGTCTGGCAAACAGCTGATTTGTATCCGGCAATGGATCCACCTGTCCTTCTGTAATAGCATTCAGTCTCCTGTAATCTATACAGAGTCTATGTTCTCCCGAGGGCTTCCTTAAGAGTACAACACCGGAACTATACGAAGATTCACTGTGCGAAATAATTCCTTCCTTCAACAGATAGTCTATCTCTTCCTTCAAAGCTTTCTCCTTAGCAAACGGAATCGAATATGGTTTCATACAGACAGGTGTGGGGTCTATCAGTTTCATATCATATTCCAATAGGTTTGTATGCCCTGGTCGGTCTGTTAACACCTCTGCATGATTATTTAGAACCTGTTGCACTCTCTCTTTCTGAGTTTTCGTTAAATGTGTACTGATTTTCACCTGTGCTGCTGTCTCACAGGGGTGTAATGGATATTCAAATGATGAAAGTGGTTCCTTTTTCATCTCCATGGCGATGGACAAGGACAACAAGTGTGTCTCTTCCTGATGTTCTCTTTCCAAATATTTCTTCAGGAGATTCACATGATAGATTTTTTTCTTTCCCCTTCTTATCTATCTTATAATTTGTTCTAGACACCTTCTCTAGAACTGTATATGGACCCTGCCATCCAATTTGTAACTTATTCTGACTCCCGGGCAAAAGAAGCAGTACTTTCTCTCCCACAGCCAAGTTTCTGTCTTTCGCCTTCCTGTTATAATAGGCAGCATGTTTCTTCCTGGCTTGTTTCAAATTTTCATTGGCAAGTTTCCAGCCAGTTTTTAAACGAGTGGTCAGCTCATTCACATATTGGTATGAAGATGTAATGTTTTCCTCTGCCTTTTCATCAGTCCACGTTCTTAACAAAGCTACATATGGACCTTTAATTTTGTGGACCTATTTGTCCATGCACCGGTATGGTCTCTTCCACTCGAAGCTTTATAGTGAAGATTTTTCCTCCCAGAATTATCATTCACAAAACGACCGCTACCAATTTTTCTTTTGGGGCTTTCTCCCCACTTAAAATTCTTGATGAGAGATTTCCTCTCTAAATCCTCTTCCTCCAGTTTGTTTAAGTCCGATTGAGGGATTTTCGGCTGATCCTGGGGTAAGACATCTGTTTGCACTCTCCGCATAGTGGCCATTGTAAAACAGTTAAGTGAAGCTTGTCCGTGAAAAGGGGCTTCCCATTCCATTTGGTCCACTTTATCAAATCGTTTTTTCTTTTTATTATCAGGCCTAATTTTGCCCCGTGGCGTGTCCAGGTCCAGATCCATGTTCCCACTTGTGGGTGTTCCCTCATGTGCTATTGCTACACCTTTCTACAAAATTCTCAATGTCCCATCTTGCTTTGGGCCAATAATAATTGTGAGCCACCTTTTGAATGATGGTACCTATCTTCTCATGGTCCCCATCTGGTTTCACATGTAGGCTCCTTATTAAGTCTGCCCTATATCTTTTAGGAAGTACCAGCTGTCCTTGACCTTTGGATCTAGCTCCAGTCTTCCTATACATCAACTTGTTTTTCATGTAAAAATCTCCCTTGCCTGGAGTTGTATGACAAGTTGACAATTTTCTGAAACAAGGCTTGAGTGTTTTATCCCCAGCCTGTGCCTTCCTCATCTCTTCTGGAGAGGTATCCAACATAATATCCTCCTCCTGTCTTGAGGTCGACCTGACCTGAAGGGTGGCCATATACACAGGTTTCCTTCTGCAACGGTCAGTGTCATGATTGTCCATCTGACAATTTTTACACCACCTTTTTCCTTGGTTGAAAGATTTTCTTTCATCATATTTCCTTTCATCGAATTGTGGGGTTTTATTTTTATTTTCATACCGTGGCCTATCAAACTGGTGCTTACCTTTGTTTTGATCCCTAGGATCAAATTTATTAAAGTTCTGTGGTGCCCTAAAGTTATCCACCTGTTTCTTTTTATTACCTGTTACCTCTGCTTGAGCTGCTTGATACCTTTCAGCAACATTTAGCAACTCACCCAGCCTCTCTGCACCTTGTTCCATGAGAAACTTTCTCAGGTCTGGAGCCATGGACTCTCTTAATTGCTCTATAAGGACCATTTCCTTAAGGTCTTGGGTTTTCCCCAGAGAAGTCCATTTCTCCAAGTATGTCTCTATTCGTGCAGAGAACTGGTGATAGGTTTCACCTGACAGTAGTTTAGCATTCCTAAATTTTTTCCTATAAAATTCTGCATTCTTTTCATATCTTAACAAAAGAGCCTGCTTTAGCATGTCATAATTTTCCTGATCACCTCTGCTCATTTTTGCAAAAACTTCATAAGCTGCCCCACGAAGTCCTTGAGATAACTTTAAGCTCCACCTTTCTCTCTCTAACCCATATGTGGTAGCTAATAGTTCATACCTATTTAGATAGCTCTCTATATCATCGTCTTTCTCAACAAAATGATCTAAATGAAAATTCATAGCTGAGGTTGAGGCTCCTTGGCTAGCAGTGGCATCAGAGGCAAAGGGACTGGCTCCATTTTCAGGAGCATGGCCCTGAAACTCAAACTCCCTTAGTCTTAACTCATGTTCCCTTTGTAATCTCTTCTCCTCCTTTTCTGCTTCCCTTTCTGCAGCTAATCTCTTCTCTTCTCTTTCTGCAGCTAATTTCTTCTCTTCTCTTTCTGCAGCTAATTTCTTCTCTTCTCTTTCTGCAGCCTGTCTTCTTTCCTCGGCTTCCCTTTCTGCAGCTAATCTTTTGTCTTCTCTTTCTGCTTCCAATTTCTTAGCCTCAGCCTCAATCTGCAACCTCTTAATTTCTTTTTCAGCCTCTAATTTTCTTTCGGCCTCTTTTTCTAATCTTCTTTCTTCCCGTTCAATAAATTTGTCACATTCAGTAGTGACATAGGCAACCATAACTTGCCCATCTAATCCTAACTCTTTTGCAGTCTGAACAGCAGCAGATCGAAACTTGGCTAGGTCCGCCATTGTCTATCAGGTAAGTTTATACAATGTCTAACTAACAATTCAATCTCTAAATATATATCTAATGGACAACACAGGCACCGAGAGCTCAACCTTATTTAATTCCACCCAAGGATACCTTTTAATTCTTATATTCCCTGAAGTGAATTACCCCCAATATTTTTAATAGGGAAAGATTCAAAATCCCAAGAGCGAGACCCCAATATATGTGGTAAAGTGGGATGTTATAAATATTTATAGGGGACTTAGTGTACTGACTGAGATCAGCTGTGAAGGTATATATATATATCTAATAAGAGTAGTGTATTATATATAACCTTACTTGCTGCCACATATGTATACCTCAGTCAGAATTATTCTGGAATAGTGTGATGACTACGTTATATGTCTAGGGTATGTGTATGATGAAGTGTAAGTCAAAACAACAACAGACAGATAAACAATTTAATTTATTCCACTACACTTGACAACACTGTGACACTCACATACATAAAACACTCTACAAGGATATCTTAAAGGAGTCACTGATAACTTTTCAAATAACAATATGTATTCATTGCTGTCATGAATGTATATGTGTCCTGATTCAAATACAAAGGAACCAGGAATCACAATCAATTTTAATTACAAGTTATATGTACAGAATTTATTAATATGAATCTTGTAGTGACATATATTTTTAATAGTATCCTATGTGTGTCAGTTGTGTAGTAGTAATATGAGGTAATACTGGTTTTGTTTTGTTCAAGCTCTGTTGGTATTTGTCATCATGACTTCAATAGTTTGTCTTTATTGGAACTAGTATTGGAGATGTTCTCAGTTCCTGATATTAAAACAATTAAATTCCCCTCTTAATTGTATTTTACACTGTCATTTTAAGATGGGGGTACATAATGTTGAGCTCAGCTGGCCACATCAGCTTATCTTGCGTGATGGCGGCAGGAAAAGACTCCTCTGCTCGATTTCTCCCCTGGGCTCTGGAGACACCTCACTGATAGCTAAATGGACCAAGGAGTATGCTGTCCGACTCTGGATTCAGCAAAGCTCTGACCAGGTGCTGCTCAATAACTTTAAGACCACGGTCCCTGAAAACAAGAAGGATGTACCTTCTACGTCATAACTAATTTATACTCTCTTTCTACACTGAGCACAATACATCACAAACATTGAGTTCAGAGCGTTAGGCCAACTGTCAGCTTCATCTGAAATACTTTATACCAGTATTTCCCTCCCTAATGGTTACTACGCCTCTGCAATTCCAGCATTATTTCTGTCTAATCAATAATCTAGGTGTCAGTGTACTGTTTGGCCATTCCATGCAGTTTTACTTTCCTCCGACACCTTCTGTTCAGGCTGGAGCATTATAGGCTTTACATCACGTTCGCTACTGAACTACACATATATACAGGCATAAATTAACAATTTACATTCAATTTTCATTAAAAGATATTGAATATTTCAAGCTTACCACAATTCATAGAATAATAAACAGTTTCGTTGACTGGCAATGAATATAGCACAACTCCGATCTGCCGATGTTCCAGGCTTTATTTTATATAAAATATACACTGGTGCTCAACGTACTGCTTCTTAGTAGGATTATTACAAGATGTGGCAATGAACAGACGCTCTGAATCAAGTATATTCGCAGCTCTACCCAATGAAACCACGTCTAACCATCTTTTCAAAAAAGTACCCCTTCTATTCGTTTCCCATAACAACGCAATATATTATTTATAGCCCGACCAATCGTGTTTAGTCTTATATTTGTTGCGCTCCAATCAATTAGGAGTTAACATGGTAGGCTATTTCCGTAACGTAAGGTTTTTTCAAACACGTTATAAAAAAATTTTATGAGCAGAAATGATTTCATGCTGTCAGGCATCCCCACTATTTTATTTTGGTTATAATTTATTAATTCCTAGACTATTTGCGTAACGTTTTACATATTCTTTGTCAGCAAGCCCTAAGGAACCCAAATATACAAATTTAAAAGAGCTAAGTGGCTGCGTTCAAAATATGCAATTTCTTCTACCTCCTGTTTCGAAGATGTGCTGTCTGGGTACTGTAATGTTTTCAAACGTAAACCCATCTAATGTCATCTTTTCTAATAAGCGTTTTTCAGGATTTTAAAACCTAACTCTGGGAAGGTTAGTGTTTTTATCACTGTCCGTCTGAAAAAAAAGTTAGTGCATGTGGCCTTACACGCGTGATAGTAGTAATTGTGTATCGCGCGACGCGTGTTGGGGTGGCATTAATAGCGAGACACGTGTTAAGTGTTGCATGCGTTCCTGATTTTCAGCCCTCCCTTCTTTCTATTTGAGTCCATCTGTTCGTTCGTTTTGGTAACGTAGTATAATTAATGTTAGGATTAATTTAGGTCATTACGCAGTGTGCCTCTCAATGTTTTTCTTAGAAATGCAATACCCGTTTTAATGTGTTGTGGAAACGCTTGTATTTATGCAGTGGCTTATATTTAACGTGGAAACGTTACAATTTGCAGACGAAGCATAAAACAAAGGGGATTTCGAGTACTGTCATTGTGACAGCACTGTTCTTTACCATTCTTCTTCCTTTCTTTATTATATGTATTTATTAGGCTTTATATTTACCTGATAATTTATATATGTGGATTAGAATATTTCACGACAGGGATAACGAGCATTCACAATCTTCCTTTGCTTCAAGACAACGCGCCCTCTCACAAAGCAAGGCTTGTGCAGCTAGCAGCCAACGATTTGAATATTGAAATTCTTCCACACCCACCATAGTCTCCAGATTCGGCTCCATCAGACTTTTTTCTATTCCCAAATCTTAAAAAACAGCTAAAAGGAAATCATTTTGACAGCGATGAAGAGGTTATACTGGCATGTGATGACTGGTTTAGTTTGAAAAATAGGGTGTTCTAATCCCAAGGTCTTTTCAAGGTCAAGCAGAGATGGCAGAAGTGTGTCAATTCAGACGGTGGCCATATTGAAAAATAATAAACACTATACAAAATTTCAGCTCTCTGTGACATGTCCTTCATGGTCAGGCCCAAGATTTATGTCAATCCCCTTGTATTAACACCAAAAGCGCCCAGCGTATTTGCTTAATCGCTGATAAGGCCAGGATGCGTTCTTCGCCAAGATGGTAATACGCTGAAAGTTTGTTAGCACTATGGGGAGATAACATATTTGTCAGCGCACAAGGATGACATAATTATTTCCGGTCCACCTGTGTCAGAGGAAAGTAAGATGTGACATCTGACACATATTGTCGAATGAGTTTACAGATGTGTTTGTGAGTTTGCATACAAAGCATCGGATGTTTGATTTCTATATTTGGGAGAGGTGACCTTTTGCATCCCTCACATTGTCAGGCGGAAATAATTTTGAAATTACCCAACAAAACACGCATGTTTAAAACGATTGGAGCCCTGCTTAGCTTCGTAACAAACAGAATGCGGAAGAAGACAGTCCATTTAACCTGGCTATTGTTTTTCAAGTCTAGTTCACTGTGAAAATTCACTCGTGCCAAAAAGACCACCAGACTGACAGGGTTAGAATTAGATTTTATATATATCAGTCCGGACTCTGTGGAACATCTTGAAGGACTTAAAGAGCACAGGAAAACCATTTTAATAAGGAAACCGGTATCATAGGAAACTAAAAACACGGAGTCAAAGTGGGAATTCAGTGTTAACATAACGACCCTATGAACACGTGTAAGAGGCATATTCCAGTGCCTTTATTCCTCTGAGCAAACAGTCTGGAAGCCAAGATTGGCGAAGTTTTGCATTTTATATTCTATATTTTTCATTACTAACATGTGAACTAATATGTATATATTGCGATGTGACTATTAATATGTGAAAATTGCTAGTGGAGGTCAAAGTCATTTGAGGCTGGCAACCTCAGCATTTAGAATGATGATTTCATGAACCACCACTGCAAGGGCTGGTGACTGCTTTATTGCTAGTTTCTTAAAGAAAACTAAAAGCGTAAGTAATCCCAAGTTCCTTATGGAGAAGGGAGGAAAAGATAAAACAAATTCTAATTATAATATTTACATTTTCAAACCAGTGTAAATGTCTATGTAAACATATTCACTTTAAAATTAATGAAAGTTTTCAAGCTTTTCAACCAGTGTAGATGTAAATAAAAACATATTCAATCTATATTGTGAACATTTGTCAACCTATGTAAATGTAAACAAATTCTATCTATACTATTAACCTTTTCATTTGAATGTTAAGTAAATATAAAGCTACTCAATTTAAATGTAAAGAAAGTTTTCTCTCGAAGGTTTAAGCTTAATTCTCATCGAGGGTAAATTCTGGGATGGTGAAATAGGACGATGGGAACACATGTGTCGGGAAACGCAATACTCTGGAGAGCGTTTTGTTTCTATTTTTTTTTTACCATACTAGTTGGTGGTACCAGTGAGGGTACTAATCTCGGGAACAAAGTGAAGGTAGAGGTGGACTGACGTAGAACTATACACCATCATCAGAGGGTCTTAGAGACGAGGGACCAGCTTTGTAGTTACTCCCTGATCTTACTTGGAACGTGCTGCTCCTTTAATCTTGACCAGAGACATGAGAACTATCTACAAAGAAGCCAGCGGGAGAAGGAGCTACCATTATCAGCTATGTCAAACTTAAAAGCTGCCAAGTGATTTCTTATATAAAATAACCAGTCCATCACAAAAGTGATGATATTCTCCTGATCAATCATTATTAAATTTTTTTTAAACTGTTACAACTTAGTTGATTATTAAATCTGTTATTTGTAAATATACAAATTTAACGTCAATTTAATCATTTTGAATGTACTGCATGTTTGTCTCAGTCAGTTTACTAAATACACTCTAAACAGAGCTATACCTGTATAATAAGAATTCCACTGAGTAAATTAGGGTGGGGCTTGAACGAGCTGGAATTAATAATTGCTTATATCTTCATATCGTGAGAATCACCAAACGGACGGGACAAAAACCAAATAGATCACATAATGATCAATGGCAGATGGAGACTTGCATTACAAGACGTGAAGAGGCGCAAATGTGGGACGTGATCATCACCTAGTAGTAGCAAGACTGAAGGTGAAACTCGGAGCTGCTGGACCAGTTGCAGTCAAACAGAATAGATCACGAAACTTAAAGATCCCCTCACCAGAAAAGCTTTCGTGGTAGATGTAAAGAGACGATATCAGATTGCCAAAAGCCAGGAAAGAACAGCGACCGATGATGTAGACCAGATATTCAATACCATCTCAGCAATGTACAAGGAAAGCAGCGACTCGTGCTTGGGATTCCAGGAAAGAAAGAGACAAGATTGGATAAACCAGAAATGTTAAACACCATAGAGAAGAGAAAGGAAGTGAAAAGAAAGAAAACAGAAGCTAAGTCTCCCAGGTTAAAGGAAATATATGGCGAACAATACAGTCAGCTGGACAAAGAAGTAAAACGTCAAACCCGTGCCAACAAAAGGACATTTCTAGATGACCTTGCAAGACAGGCAAAAGAGGCAGCACTGGGAAATGAATCAAGCACAGTTTATAAAATAACTAAGACTATCGGTGGAAAACGAGGTGCAAACAACATAACGTTAGTAAGAGACAAGCAAGGAAATCTCATCACCACAGCACAGAGGCAGGAAACAAGATAGGCAGAGCAGTTCAGAGAAACTCTGAACAAGGAACCACCAGAGACACAGTTGAATGTTCCTGAGGCTGAAAATGATCTAGATGTTAATACAGACATTCCACGAAAAGAAGAAATCATCACGACAATCAAAGGGTTAAAGAATGGAAAAGCTCCTGGCCACGATAACTTAAATGCTGAGTTATTCAAGACAGACCCTGAACTAGTAGCAGAACTTTTAGAACCAATATTTGCACAAGTCTGGGAAACTGAGACAACACCAACAGAGTGGAGAAAAGGAATAATTGTCAAATTGCCCAAGAAGGGCGACCTTGCAGACTGATACTTCTTCTTCTTCGTTCGTCCTGAAAAGGACGTTGGTTGCGTTGTGTCCGTTTACAGCGAAGCTGTGATATTTGCGCCTTTCGGCCGACACATCCGACTTCAGCAAGCATTTTTGGGACCGGGTTAGCCTTCCCTCTTCGATCCCTACTCACTCAGCCAGACTGCAGTGATACAGCCTGTTTCCAGGACCACCACTTGGAGGTGGAGTAGGGTCTTGGTCAGCTCAGGTTCGCTGACCCTGACGCAAGCAGTCTAGCTATGGGTCGCTAACTGCATTTCTCACTGTTGAAGCGAGACTGATACAACGAGAGAGGAATTACTCTCCTATCGGTTCCCAGTAAAATACTAGGCAGGATAATCATCCAGAGAATTTCAAAAGCAGTTGAACATAAACTGAATAATGAACAAGCGGGTTTTAGAAAGAACAGGTGATGTGCAGATCATATATTCACCCTCAGCAACTTCCTAAAGCAGTGCTCAGAATGGCAGAGACAGCTATACATTAACTTTGTTGATTTTGAAAAGGCTTTTGACAGCATACACAGGGAGAGCCTATACTTAGGGCTTTTGTAATTTTCAGCTGCATTGTTTCCATTATAAAAAGCCTCTATTCTAACTTTACATGCAGTGTTGGATTGTAATCTTACTTTCGAAGTGAAAACAGGAGGACGACAGGGATGCCACTTATCAACAACATTATTTTTGACAGCCATAGATTGGGCGATGCGCCAGACAATAAGGGCAGTCCAAGAGGAATTAGATGGACAAAATTTTCTACACTGGAAAACCTGGAATATGCAGATGACATTGCACTACTCGCACATTCACATCAACACATCCAAGACAAAACCGATAGACTGAATAAGTATAGCCAGCAGGTTGGTCTGAACATTAATCTCAAGAAGACAGAAGTCATGACACTCAATGTGAGCAATCTTGAGCCAATAACAATAAGGAGTATATTCGGAGTAACCAGGAGGACACTCACATCATCATAGCTGGCAGACGCTAGAGTTGGGTTGGTCACGTCCTCAGAAAAGAAGAAGATGCTAGTTTGGTACATACAAGTTCACTACGTAGATTTTCTTACAAGTTTGGTTCATTCTGATTGATTTCGTTTCTTACTTCATATAACCCATCTATCACTTGCCCTCTTTATATATATATATATATATAATTTGATGATTCCGAGTTTGAATTTGCGAGTTAGTTATTTAGATGTTAGTATCTGTCTTACTTTGTTGAATGTAGCTTTAGCAATTCCTATTCTCTTCCTGATTTCAGTTTCGCATGTGCCATCTTCTGTTATTACAAGACCCAGATATGAGAAGCTCTTGACTCGTTCCATAAATAATCCATTTACTTGTATTTTTAATGTTGGCTTATTGTCTACTTTGCTAATTATTACAGTTTTCGTTTTCTCAATGTTAATGTCCTACCCATATTCACGACTTACACTGTTTACTTGCTTCACTAGGGCATGCAACTCTTGTTCGCCTTCAGCTAACAAAACTAAAATCTGGCTATAACATACTAAACAAGGTCAAGGTCGTCCCATAGCAGATACTGCCGTAGGGGAGGAAGAGTTAGAACCTTCACTATACGAGGTCCATCTTCGACAGGTGAGGTGACTAGTGTCCTTTTCGCTGCCTTTACCTTCCCTAACTCAAGAGCACTGTCAGGTACCCATTCACAGTTGGGTGGACTGGAGCGTGATGCCACTATGTATTTTAACCCGGTACTTATGCCGCGAGAGACCGACGCTCTAAAACCCCAAAACTTTCAACATACTATAATGACTGTTGAACATCTGTTTCAAAGATGCGTAAGATACGTATGAGCAACATAGAAAGCACATATTGTCGTAACCAATATCATTTTTTGGAAAGACTCTATTAGAGAAGCATTAGCCTCAAACTGACCACTGTCTTCTTTGAAAATATTCAAGTACATATCTGAAAGTGCACGAAGAAGAAGAAGAAGACGAAATAACAGTGTCAACTAGGGCAAGTAAAATGTACATCGTAAACTTTTCTTGTAGTAAAAAGTATAAATGCGACAATTTTGTCATGTAAAAAAGAGTTCAGCAACGTGCAAAAAAAACAGCAACACAGTATTATGTGGTTGAAAGTAATGCGCAGATTGAAACACCTGCCATTATGAGTAGCATTGCCTTGATGTTCGTCTAAATAACGAAATTTCAGTGCATTCATTAAGAGGGGCACAGCATTTAGTAGGCCTTTACAATAATAAAGAACAACGTCTTTTTCATAAGACAAGTGTTTCAGCGTTGCTTCTTAGTAGTTTTTCACATATTATTCACTTCATTACTGACTGATTTGTAGTAAAGATTAAACGAAATATGAAAGTTATGAATATTAGGTTATAAGAGAACAAATTTATTAAGTTTCGCTGCCAATTTTATTACAAAACAAAAATATAAAAAGTATATGGATTTATTCAAACAGTATGTAAGACCAACCTATAGAGGTGGCAGGACCGTAGAAAGGACTTAATAAAGGGGAGGTTAATAAAAAAATTTTTTAATGCACTATTGTACACTATTTTGGTACCGGTACAGTATAATTTACCCCTAGGGGGGATGGGGGGGGGAGTGTTGAACCCCACCTAACCCCCCCCCGTATCTACGGCCCTGAGAGGTGGGTTGGGTGTGAGGCCGGATAACCCAAGCTACAAAAACCTGTCTGTCTCCAATCTTGTCGACATCTGTTTTGCGGTCAACCTCTGCTTCTCTAACTATTGGTGTTCCAGAGCAAGAACAAGCCAATGAATGCAATCAACAGGTTTCCTCAGTGTGTGCCATATATGTCTCTAGCCTCTTACCTGTTGTTGCACTGGCACCAGTCTGGTTCTTGTCATCTCTTGTTCCACTGGCGCCTGTCTGGTTCTTGTCATCTCTTGTTGCACTGGCACCTGTCTGGTTCTTGTCATCTCTTGTTCCACTGGCACCTTTATGGTTCTTGTCATCTCTTGTTGCACTGGCACCTGTCTGGTTCTTGTCATATCTTGTTCCACTGGCACCTGTCTGGTTCTTGTCTCTTGTTCTACTGGCATCTTTCTGGTTCTTGTCATCTCTTGTTGCACTGGCAACTGTCTGGTTCCTGTCATCTCATGTTGCACTGGCACTTGTCTGGTTCTTGTCATCTCATGTTACACTGGCACCTGTCTGGTTCTTGTCATCTCTTGTTCCACTGGCACCTGTCTGGTTCTTGTCATCTCTTGTTGCACTGGCACCTTTCTGGTTCTTGTCATCTCTTGTTGCACTGGCACCTGTCTGGTTCTTGTCATCTCTTGTTCCACTGGCACCTGTCTGGTTCTTGTCATCTCTTGTTGCACTGGCACCTGTCTGGTTCTTGTCATCTCTTGTTCCACTGGCACCTGTCTGGTTCTTGTCATCTCTTGTTACACTGGCACCTGTCTGGTTCTTGTCATCTCTTGTTGCACTGGCACCTGTCTGGTTCTTGTCATCTCTTGTTGCACTGGCACCTGTCTTGTTCTTGTCATCTCTTCTTGCACAGGCACCTGTCTGGTTCTTGTCATCTCTTGTTCCACTGGCACCTGTTTGGTTCTTGTCATCTCTTGTTCCACTAGCACCTGTCTGGTTCTTGTCATCTCGTATTACACTGGCACCTGTCTGGTTCTTGTCATCTCTTGTTTCACTCGCACCTGTCTTGTTCTTGTCATCTCTTATTACACTGGCACCTGTCTGGTTCTTGTCATCTCTTGTTTCACTGGCACCTGTCTGGTTCTTGCCATCTCTTGTTTCACTGGCACCTGTCTTGTTCTTGTCATTTATTGTTGCACTGGCACCTGCCTGGTCCTTGTCATCTCTTGTTCCACTGGCACCTGTCTGGTTCTTGTCATCTCTTATTCCACTGGCGCCTGTCTAGTTCTTATCATCTCTTGTTGCACTGGCACCTGTCTGGTTCTTGTCATCTCTTATTCCACTGGCGCCTGTCTGGTTCTTATCATCTCTTGTTCCACTGGCACCCGTCTGGTTCGTGTCATCTATTGTTGCACTGGCACCTGCCTGGTCCTTGTCATCTCTTGTTGCACTGGCACCTGTCTGGTTCTTGTCATCTCTTGTTCTACTGGCGCCTGTCTGGTTCTTGTCATCTCTTGTTGCACTGGCACCTGTCTAGTTCTTGTCATCTCTTGTTCCACTGGCACCTGTCTGGTTCCTGTTATCTCTTGTTGCACTGGCACCTGTTTTGTTCTTTTTATCTCTTGTTCCACTGGCACCTATCTGGTTCTTGTCATCTCTTGTTGCACTGGCACCTTTCTGATTCTTGTCATCTCTTGTTCGACTAGCACCTGTCTGGTTCTTGTCATCTCTTGTTCCACTGGTACCTGTCTGGTCCTTGTCATCTCTTGTTGCACTGGCACCTGTCTGGTTCTTGTCATCTCTTGTTCCACTGGCACCTGTCTGGTTCTTGTCATCTCTTGTTCCACTGGCACCATTCTGGATCTTGTAATCTCTTGTTCCACTGGCACTTGTCTTGTTCTTGTCATCTTTTGTTCCACTGGCACCTGTCTGGTTCTTGTCATCTCTTGTTCCACTGGCACCTGTCTGGTTCTTGTCATCTCTTGTTGCACTGGCACCTGTCTGGTTCTTGTCATCTCTTCTTGCACTGGCACCTGTCTGGTTCTTGTCATCTCTTGTTCCACTGGCACCTGTTTGTTCTTGTCATCACTTGTTCCACTGGCACCTGTCTGGTTCTTGTCATCTCTTATTACACTGGCACCTGTCTGGTTCTTGTCATCTCTGGTTTCACTGGCACCTGTCTTGTTCTTGTCATCTTTTGTTGCACTGGCACCTTTCTGGTTCTTGTCATCTCTTGTTGCACTGGCACCTGACTGGTTCTTGTCATCTCTTGTTGGACTGGCACCTTTCTGGTTCTTGTCATCTCTTGTTCTACTGGCGCCTGTCTGGTTCTTGTCATCTCTTGTTGCACTGGCACCTGTCTGGTTCTTGTCATCTCTTGTTCCACTGGCACCTGTCTGGTTCCTGTTATCTCTTGTTGCACTTGGCACCATGTTTTGACCTGTCTTTCTTGTCCATCTCTTGCACCGCAAACCTTTTTTATTTTGCTTGCAACTGGACGGCACACTTGGGTGTCTTCTCTTGTTGCACTGGCACCTTCTGGCAAATTTTGGCATCTATAACACTTAAGTTCATGGCATAAGTAGTTTACTTATATATACTAACTCAGGGGTCTTAAAGTGTTCGACTGGGCAGAGTTCACTAACTAGGTCCAGGTTTATGAGTAAGGTCATCTCTAAAGGGGGTAAAGGTAAAGAACCCGTTACACGCCTGTTTGAGTAAAGGCATATTGGGAATATGGTGTTAGGCCCATATTATCTTGACCGTCGGCACACTAGGGGTGATGTGGTCGGCATCACGCCGGCCGCCTTAACCTTCCCAGATTTGCTCTGGTACCCATTTGGGGCTGGGTCGACCCAGGAGCCGTTTGTGGCCTAAAAAATTCCCGCCTCATCTGGGGATCGAACCATAGACCACTGCGCTAGAAAGCCAGTGCACTAACCACTATGCTACCACGGCTCCCATATAAGGGGGTGGATGAGGTAAATATTTTTTTAATTCGCTGTAATCATGAGACAACGCTCCCTAGTTTTTTGTGATGGATCGGTGGTTTACTGTTGTTGTTGCTGCTGTTTAACTAGGGCTGCTGAGCTCGTCCTTTTTTTACAGCCAACGCCAAGTTGAAGAATTTGTAGAGAGCCCGGCAGTAGCTTTCTACTTTCAATGGAGAGTCATGGGCAAGTGAGCACACACTGAACTGTTTTTTCTGGAGCAGGTCATCTGTATATGGATGGACATAGTTGTAGAGAGTCCTGGGCAAGTGAGCACACGCTGAAATGTTTTGTGTGGAGCAGGTTATCTGTATATGGATGGCCACAGTTGTGGCAGCTAGGCTCATGGGAGAAATTTAATTTGTTTAGGTGTTTGTTTGTTTTTTTTGTAGGATATAGTCTAAGCTGGAAGATTATGCTCTGCTTCACACATCGTAGGTTTGTTGCACTCACCTTTTGGTGGATGAGTCATTCTTTTTACGTCTTGGCACCTAACTGATTCTTGCCCATCAGTTGAGCCATTTCTCGTTGACGTTGTTTTGGAGTATTAATTTAGTTTTCTGCATATTGGATGGAATGTGTATCTGAAACAATCTTCTCCAAGTTTTATAACATATAAGGAAGGGAAACCCGAGATTGTATAAACATTTATAACATATAAGGAATTGTATAATAAATGTTTATACAATACCAGAAACCTACCCTCTGTTCTATACTACTGTTCTTAAGTCTTCTATTATTTACTAGACACAGTATCAAGGTCTTTGTCTTGTGTGGACTGACATATACTGTATAATAGGGGAACGACACAAGTGATTGCGTCATTAATAAGGCTAAGCTGCCCATTGTAAACTTACGGTGTTGTCTTGTGTTTCGCACTAATGACCGGTCAGTAAAGCATCTTTTTTTGGGGATGCCTAGCTGGCCGGGAGGATAGTGTGATTCGCTTGTATAGCTAGGCGGTGTTGTCGTACAGAAGGTCCGGGGTTCGAATCCTGGGTAAGCCACTCACGTCTGTTGTTTTTCTGTTGTCTAAGTGTTCTACTTCTTTATTTCTTACGAGTGCCTGAAAACATACCTTTATGTTTGTCTAATATTTATTCTAATGAGTAAGGAAGTACATAATGACGAGTGTTCCTTAAATTCTGTTGAAAGGGAGCATTCTGAGAAAGACCACCTAAAAACTAGTAGGAGAAGCCTAAAAATAGGAACATGGAATGTTAGAACTTTAAACGGAGAAGGAAAGCTGGACAATCTTATATTAGAGGCAACCGACATGAAACTCGATATACTGGGAGTTGCAGAGGCAAGACTTTTGGATACAGGCTACATAACAAGAGACCAGTACACGCTTATACACTCAGGAGGAGAAAAACACGAAAGAGGGGTAGGAATGTTGATAAAGAAGGAGTTAGAAAAATACGTATGTGGATACTGGACACACAATGACAGAATGATGTTACTAAAAGATGAGAGCAAAGCCATTCGACATATCAATTCTTACAAACTTATGCACCAACTAAAGATTACAGCGAGGAAGAAATAGAAGAATACTATGAAGAGCTACAACACACACTTAAACCAGTCAAATCTACAGATGTTTTGATAGTAATGGGTGAATATGAATGCAAAAGTAGGAAAAGGAAAATACAAGAAAATAGTAGGACAAGTATGGATTAGGGACAAGAAATGATAGAGGAGACAGACTTATCCAGTTCTGTGAAGAAAACCAGCTGGTCATATGTAACACCTTTTTTGAACATCACCCAAGGAAATTATACACATGGAAAAGCCCAGGAGATGTAACACGTAATCAAATCGACTATATCATGATAAAACATAGATTTAAGAACAGTGTCACAAGTGCAAAGACACATCCTGGCGCCGACATAAATTCAGATCACAATCCAGTTGTCATCAAGGTAAATATAAAGCTGAAAAGAGCAGGAAACAGAAGACAGGAGGAACCCCAGATAGAAATATCAGCGCTGAAACAACCAGATATAAAACAGAAATATTTAATCGAAGTCAAAAATAAATACCAACAGTTATTGACAGAAAGCATGGAGCAGTATAGAAGAGAAAACCCAGAAGAAAAAGCAACCGCAAAATGGGAATGCTTAAAAACAAGCATACAATCAGCAAATGCAAATTTACCTAAAAAGGAGTCTAAGAAAAATCAAATTTGGATGACAGATGACATCTTGAATAAAATGGCAGAAAGAAAGAAAGCAAAAAATACTCCAGAATATAAAACAATAGACAATGACATACGTACTATGTGTAGAGAAGCAAAAGAACGGTGGATAGAAACAAAATGTAAGGAAATAGAAGACTTGGAAGCGAAGCACATGACAAGAGATATGCATGAAGAAATAAAGAAATTATCAAATCGGTCGCGGTTTGCACAAGGAGGAAGCTGTATCAAGAACAAAAATGGTGTAATATTACTTGATGAGAACGACATATCAAACAGATGGGCAGAATACGTAAAAGAACTATTCGAGGACAACAGAGGTAAAAAACCATCACCAGATTCTAATGAAGGCCCACACATTCTCAGATCAGAAGTAGAGAATGCCATTCATATGATACAAAAAGGAAGATCAGCAGGCATGGATAACATAAACATTGAAATGATAGAAGCTCTGGAGAGCTTTGGTATAGATACAATCACAGAAATATGCAATGATATATACAATACAGGATATTTACCACACGACATGAAGACATCAGTTTTTATAACATTGCCCAAAAAACCAAATGCAACAGAATGTTCAGACTTCTGAACAATCAGCCTGATGAGTCATGCAATTAAGATACTGCTCAAAATCATACAGGAAAGAATAAAAAGTAAAGTAGACAGCGAAATCCAAGAAGAACAGTTTGGTTTTAGACGGAACAGTGGAACAAGAGAGGCAATATTTTGCCTAAGAAGATTAGCAGAAAAATATAAGAGGTCCAAAAAAGTATGTATATGTGCTTCATTGACTATAAGAAGGCTTTTGACAGAATCCATCATGAGAAAATAATTGAATGCCTCAAAGACATAGGTATTGATGGAAAAGATATAAGAATACTCAGTAACCTTTATTGGGAGCAAACTGCCACAGTAAGATCGGAAGGAATTATTCACCATACATAGACATAAAAAGAGGTGTCAGACAAGGTTGTGTGCTGTCCCCCTGCCTATTTAATTTATACACCGAAAAAATTTTCAAACAGGTACAGGAAATACCAGGACTGAACATCAGTGGAAGATCAATAAACAACCTTAGATATGCAGATGATACCGTGTTGTTAGCTGAAAGCGAACAGGAGTTACAAGAACTAGTGAAGCAAGTGAACAGTATAAGTCATGAATATGGACTCGACATTAATATTGAGAAAACTAAAACTATGATAATTAGCAAAACAGACGATAAACCCACATTAAAGATAAGCGTAAATGGGAAAATCCTGGAACAAGTCAAGAGCTACGTATATCTTGGTCATATAATAACAGAAGATGGCAGATGTGAAACAGAAATCAAGAAGAGAATAGGAATGGCCAAAGCTACATTCAACAACATGAAACATATACTGACATCCAAACAGTTATCTCATAAATTAAAACTGAGAATCATAAGTGTTATATATATTCTGCATTTCTGTATGGTGCAGAAACATGGACGATGAATAAGCATTTGGAAGAAAGACTTGAGGCTCTTGAAATGTGGATATATAGAAGAATGGGGCGTATCTCATGGAAAGAGATGAAAACAAATAAGGAGGTCCTAGAAAATCTAGGTATGAAAAGAGAACTAATGAGAGAGGTCAAAGTTCGGCAGCTAAAATACTTTGGCCACATAAAAAGGCATAACACCTTGCAGAAGACCATAACAGAAGGGAGAGTTGAAGGTTGCAAGGGAAGAGCGCTATAAGTGGGAAGATAACATCAAGAGATGGACGGGAAAGAGTCTATCAGAGTGTACCACCAAGACAAGAGACAGAAGACGTTGGAGATCCATTACAGCCAACCTCCGTTGTGGAGATGGCAACTGATGATGATGATGAATATTTATTCTCCAAGTTTTACAAGGCGGTCAGTTTTTTCCTTGATTGGTATGTCTATGTATCCTGGAATCCACTGGAGAGTGACTCTGATGTTGTATGTTGTTAGCAGCCTGTCAATTGTTTCAGCCAGCTGTATTATTTCTTTATTTGCAATTTGGAGGTATTCTTCTACTGCCTGAATTGTTGATTTTGAATTATTGAAGATTATGATATCTGAGGTCTTATAAATTTTTTATCTGCTTAGTGATTAGTACTGAATTTTCCACATAGTTCACATATTCTAGTGTTTTGCCATTTGGGTACTTCACCTAAGCTTCAAGCCAAGCGTTTATGGTAGAATTGAAGGCAGAGTCTTCTGTGTATGCATATGTCTCAAACTACTGTTAGAGTAGTTTCTGTAGTCTTTATAGTAGCTGTCTTCGGTGCTGTTGTTGGTATCGCTTGTTGTGCTGTCCATGAGTGTTGTTTTTATTATGGGTAGTTTTAGTTCTTTACCAGGATTTCAATTACTTTTTGTGTCGGCGGAGGTAGTGTTGTTCTGCTATAGTTGTTGCTACTGGCAGGATTGATTTTCGATTTAATCTGCTTCTTGTTTTCAACCAACTGTCTGGTTTTGTGTTATTTTCTTAATCTTCCATAGCGTTCTAATTCCATGACAGCACGTTTACGTTGTTGTCCATATGTTCCATTTTTGTGTTGGTGTCACAGGCAGCTATTGTCGTGGTTCTGATACCCCTACATATGAATATAAGAGCTTGGTTTTGGACTGTTTCTGCCAGGTGGTTTTGTTCATTTTCGACTTCAGTTGAGTAGGTTATTATCCATGACTGATCGGACATATCCCAGGCACAGCTGTCTCAGATTTACTTTTCCTGCTCCCCAGCTGGTGCTTGCAAAATGTTTCACAATGTTCAGGCACCCAATGGCCTTATCTTTATTTTGTGCATGATGGTTTTGAGGAGTAGCTGTCTGTCAAGCTTCACTCCTATGTAAGCTGGATTTTCTTCTCCAAAGTAGATGTCCATCGAGTTTTAGTTGGTACACCTTCTTGCTTTCCTGGTTGCTCCAAGTAAAAAAGCTGTATACTTGTTTTTCATGTTTATTGTTAGCTTCCAGAGCTTGCAAGACATAGCTATTGTAGCTAGGACTCTATTATTTTAGCTGGTGCCAGTTTGTTGTATTTTTCTGCTGTCCAAATGAACAGGTCTTCTGTATACAGTGCTTTTGATACCTTCAAGTTGGGAGGTCAGTCATGAACAAGTGGGAGCAGCTTGATGCTGACCATTATGGTAATCCCCCTTCAGCGTTATTTTGTTGTGTTATTTTGTGAATGATTTAGTGTCTTCTACTGTTGTGTTATTTAGGAATGCTTAAATGCAGAGGTATATTTTATCCGTGTTTGACTATTTTTTTCATTTTGGCGTAGAACCTCTGTCTCCGCACTGTGTTATATGCTTGCTGCAGACCAATGATACAACTGTGGTGTGTTTACCTTCCTGGAATGCATCTGTTTGTTCTTTTTTTTGTTTTTTTTTTGTGTATGCACAAAATGTACGAGTTTTTCGTCTGTTCTGCAACCTTGTCTGAAGCATGTCTAACTATCATTGATGACCTTATTTCTTTCCAGCCACCATTAAAGCCTATGATTCACCATTATTTCACCGAGTTTTCTAATTGCTGAGGTTAGTGAGACTGTTCAGTAGATTCCGGGTTCTTCAACGGCTTCTGTTTTTTTAGACTTGGTCAAAAGCAGGGCTGATTGCAAACATCGAAAGATGAATAGAAACAGCACAAGTCAACAAATTTCTAATATTCTCAGCTCGATCGGAATAAACCTGCAGACCGATCCCGAAAAGGGATAAAATAATATTTCTCGGTAGTTTTCTGCATTTTTGTTGAGACCAGTTCTATAGGTAAAAATACTGCTGCCTTTTAGGGAAGTCATGAAAAACCAAAAGGCAGGGAAGCCAGTCCCAAATAAAGGCATGCTGATGTTGGTTGCATAAGGCGCACAACATAGTGCAACGAAAATCGCCTTAAGATGACAGATACAAATATTACTCAACGAGATGGTGCTCTACCCAAGAAGACCAGCCAGGTAGGAGAGTGCCGGACTCCTTATCTCAATAGGGTCCACCCAAAGATACGAGTTAAGGTAAAAGGAATGTAAAGGATCCCGTTACACGCCCATTGAGGCATATTGGGAATATGGTGTTAGGCCCATATTTTCTTGACCATCGGCACATTAGGGATGATGTGGTCAGCATCACGCCGGCCGCCTTAACCTTCCCAGAATTGCTTTTGTACCCAATTCATGAGGCTGGGTCGACCCTGGAGAGCCGTTTAAAAAAAAAGAAGGTAAAGGATCCCGTTACACGCCTATTGCTGCTGTGGTGGATTTGATGTTATAAGATGTTATTCCTATTGTACTGAATGAGGTCAGCTGTGAAGGTCCCTGATTATACTAAATGTTGGGTTGATTTATCAGAACACATTTGTGCTACCACCTTACGACCTCAATCAGACTTATTCTTGACTAATATGTATGTTAGCTTCGTCTATATGTCTAGGGTTATGAGTGTATGGTGTATTGTAAGTACAAGTACTACAAACACATGTATTTACTAACACACACACACACACACACACACACACACACACATATATATATATATATATATATATATATATATATATATATATATATATATATATATATATATATATATGACTGAGTCAAGACTACAACCACAAACACACTGACACTCTATGAAATATATCTTATAGAAGTCTGTGTTAAAAGTTTGGTAAAATGGTTATTTACAATTTATTTGGCCTGATCAGAATTTTCTGCATCAGGTCCAACAACCAAAAATTGATATTATGAATGTATTTATAACAATTTAAATACTACCATGGATCTTCTGTCCATTCAATTTATAATAAGACAATCAAAATATGTGTATCTAGGTTCACTAAGTTAATGACACTGGTAATTAATAGTATGGGTGGGGTACTGTCATTATTCCCTCTCTCTCTTTTAAAATTATCTTGAAAGTCTCTTGCCAACAATTTATTTTATGTTATTTCTATACAGAAATATAGTATTTTAGTGGATAAACTGAGTGCCGACATGTATGGCACTTATCTAGAAAATAGATGTTGCTGTCATTTTCACAGGCTCTCTGGTATGACCACGCTGACAAGGTTCCTGGTGCAGTAACTAGACCTCAGGGTCCAAACAATAGGTTACTTTAGTACTCTGCAACAACGCCACCAGGGTTCTGGTACCCACAATGTACCAGAACAAAACCTCTGAAACAACGTTATGATTCTTAAAAACACATCTATATTCCCCTTCACATGTAATAATTGACATAAAGAAAAAGGGTCAGATCTCTCTGACCACCCCATACCACTCTGAGATGACAATGCATTACCAGTGCCCCTATTCTGTTCCTTAAGGGCTACAACGCCTCTGACACTGCAAAATGATGATCTCCCATAAGATAACGTGGGTTAGCTTTCCCACTGGCATCTGTTGAAATCATTTTCAGTTATGCAATACACATTAATTGTTACTGCTGTTACTGCTTGAACACACCCCACAGGTCCTGCATAACTCTGCTGGGGACCCTGTACTTAGTTGAAAACCTTCCCAATCGAGCAGTATCGCAGACACCAATTTTATTGTAATAACAAAATGAATAAATTCCTTCCTTACCACAATTCAAAGAAATATCACAAACGTACGTTGACTGGCTTTAGCATAAATAGTAGTTTAAATTCAGCTTTGCCTTCTGTTCAGACTGCCAATGGTTAATAACACACTTGGTACATCTGAGGACAACGCAGCTTGCTTCTAACATATTTCTTTTCAACTGGCGCTGAGCTGTAAACGCTTTTTGCCAATATGCCTAGACCGGCCCAATCACAGCGAGGGTCTAGCATTTCAATTTTCAAATATTTAAAAAGAAAAACACTACTTCACACTTCTAGGAGTGATTTTTCTAAATATAGATTTTATCTTTTCTGCCCAACCAATACTCTCTGTCTACCCTCCTATACCCTCCAATCAGATTCGAATTACTCCTATGCCTCCTTTCAAACTATCGTTCCCAATAACGTTACAGTTAACGAGCGAGGACAACAGTCCGTTCGTCTACGCGTTTCCAGTCAAATAGTATTTCCTCAATAACTTGGCTAATAATTTGACTACCATAAATATTAAAACATATTTGTGCTCAGAATACACTAAGCTACACGAATATATAATTTTTATGACTATATTCATATGCGTTTAGATTTTCAGTTTTATTACTGACAGTCGTTAATTATAACTTTTTACATAAGTCTACCATCTTGTCCCACTCCTTCTGTCTCACTTTTTAATTTTTCAAATAAACCAACTTGTTTTTGTGACGTCACAACTACACTACGCGTCGAGAATTTAAACTGTCTGTGTGTGTATATCCGTTAGCTTTGCCACAGCGTGTATATACTAGTTGTCTCGCGGGCAGAACGAAGCGGGTTTTGGCAAGGCGATGGTAGCATTTTGCGTTAATGTATTACAGTCGTCTCGTTATTGCTACTTAGAAAAAGTCCAAAAGACTACCACATTTTGCGTTACTGTTGACAGATTACGTTACTTCAGACAGCAGTTTGGCGTTACATTTCTAACAAATCGTTAATTATAAGGATTGCCGCCGTCTCCTGTAGTAGATCTGGCAAGCGGCCAAAATGTTAGTTGTACGTTTTCGAAACCGAAACTAAAACGCGTGTTAGATTTTTACCGTGGGATCGTTCTAAGCCGTTCCATGGCACAAAATTCAGCGCGATGCTGGCGTGTGAGAGTATCACCGTCAGACACAATAGGGCGGTTTTATTTATTATCATTTTATGACTAAAATCTTACTGAAATGAGCGATTATTCTCGCAGATTTTACTACACACCTCCCATCCTAAAACTGCGAGATAACGTAGCTCAATGAAGTCTTACGCGTTTTTCTGATCTTCATCATAAGGATGTCTGCTCAAAAAGTCTGCGCCTAAGTTCTGAGGGCCGGGAATATATTCAATCAGAAATGAGTATGGCTGCAATAATAAAGACCATCTCAACAATCTGGAATTTTCATGCTTGGCCTGTGACAGGAATACGAGCGGTGAATGATCCGTTTGGACCACAAATGTCCTGCCATATAAATAAATCTGGAATTTCTTTATAGCCCATATCAAAGCTAGACATTCCTTTTCACTTGTTGAATAAATTTTTCCCGCCTTGTTCAACTTGCGGCTTGCATAAGCGACTGGGTTCAATTCTCCATTTTGTGAGGAGGACCTTTGCAACAATGTAGCGCCCAGGCCCACATTGCTTGCATCACGTCTCACAATAAATTCTTGATTCAAGTCAGGCAATTGCAATACTGGCCTGCTTGTGAGTTTTTCTTTTAACTCCTGGTAAGCCAATTCACACTGTGCTGACCAAATTATAGTATCAGGTTGACCTTTGCGAGTTAAATCCGTCAGAGGAGCACATATAGAGTTAAAATGCTTAATGTACTTTTGGTAGAAACCACACAACGACACGAAAGATCGCACATCTTTCTTTGTTTGTGGTCTAGGTGCTCTTTTCAATTTTTCCAGATTCTTGGGATCAGGGGTCATGCTACCCTGATGTACCGTATGTCCCAAGAATTCCAACTCTTTACAACCAATACAACATTTTGTTGGCCTAGCGGTTAAGTTAGCCTCTCTGAGTCTATCAAACAGCATATTAAAAGAGGTAACGTGTTCCTCAAATGTTTCCGTAGCAATGAGGATATCATCCATAAAATTCGAAATACGTGGATTTTTCAGGGGATCCAGCAATTTTCGCATCATCCTAGAAAACACACTCGGGACATTTTTCAACCCAAATGTTAACATGTTGAACTCATAATGACCTTCCGAGGTGCTAAAGGCTAAATAAGGTCGAACCTCAGGCTTTACTGGAATTTGGTAATAGCCTTTGCTAAGATCCACCTTAGAAAAATATTTTGCCTTTTTCAGCCTGGCAAATAGTTGAGTAGTATCAGATAATGGATCCACCTGACCTTCTGTGACAGCATTCAGTTTCCTGTAATCTATGCACAGTTTATGTTCTCCCGATGGTTTCCGCAACAAAACCACACAGGAACTATAAGGAGACTCACTGTGAGAAATAATTCCTTCTTGTAACAAATAATCTATCTCCTCTTTCAAAGCTTTTTCCTTAGCGAAAGGAATAGAATGGGGCCTCATACAGATAGGTGCTGGGTCTAGTAGTTTCATATCATATTCCAACAAATTTGTGTGCCCCGGTTTATCCGTTAACACATCTGTATGTTTCTCAAGGACCTGTTGAACCTTCTCCCTCTGTCCTTTTGTCAGGTGATTACTGATCTTCACCTGTGCAAACGTTTCACTGGTTTTCAGTGGATATTCAAATGAGGGGAGGGGGTCATTTTTCATTTCGGTTGCGATAGACAAGGCCAATAGGTGTGTTCCTTCCTGGATTTGTCTGTCCAGATATTTCTTCAAAAGGTTCACATGATAGACTTTTTCCTTTCCCTTTTTGTCTATCTTATAATTTGTTCTGGATACCTTTTCCAAAACTGTATATGGCCCTTGCCATCCGATCTGAAGTTTATTGTTACTGCCGGGTAATAGAAGAAGCACCTTCTCCCCCACAGCAAGTTCCCTATCCTTAGCTTTCTTATTATAATAAGCAGCATGCTTTTTCCTGTCTTGTCTCAAATTATCATTTGCCAGTTTCCAACTAGTTTTTAAACGAGTGGTCAGTTCGTTCACATATTGATATGATGAGGTAACAGTCTCCTCTGCCTTCTCATCTGTCCAGGTCCTTAACAAAGCTTCTAGAGGACCTTTTATTGGCCTCCCAAATAACAGTGTTGCGGGTGCCATTCCGGTTGAATTATGGGGAACTTCCCGGTACGCAAACAAGGCGGCGGGCAAGTATTGGTCCCATGTATCAGGTTTCTCGTGTGCCAGCTTTCTCAGGATAGAAATGACAGTCCCATTGAACCTCTCTACCTGGCCGTTCTCTTGGGGGTGATACGGACTACAATGAAAGTGCTTGGCTTGAAACAACCTAAAAACCTCTTCTGTTAGTTTCCCCTTGAACTGAGAGCCATTATCAGTCAAGATTTGATGCGGGAATCCTAACCTTGTGAATATCGTAAGTAATGCCTCTGCCACATGTTTCGAATCGATTGACGACAGGGCTACCGCCTCTCTCCACATAGAACAAGTGTCTAGCAAAGTAAGGATGTAACTGTTCCTCCTCTTGGTCCGAGTGAGAGGTCCCACGATATCCACTGCAACTCTCTCAAAAGGGGTTCCCACTATGGGCATTTCCCCTAGAGTTGCTGGAGCAGTCCAATGCTTTGGAGCTACTCTCTGGCATTCTGGACAGGATTTTACATATCTTTTTATGTCTTCCGTTATCCCTGGCCAGACATAATGACAAGCTATACGCTGTCCTGTTGCGCTAATCCCCATGTGACCACTGAAGGGGATAGCATGACCTAACTCCATCACCTTTTCTCTATATGAACTGGGAAGGACCAGCTGTCCGTGACCAGCTGAACCAGTGCCGGCCTTTCTATATAGCAATTTATTCTTCATATAGAATTCTCCTTTAGTAGGAGGAGTATGGTTCTTAGGTAGTTTTTTAAAGCAAGGCTTGAGTGACCTATCTTCAGCCTGTACCTTCCTCATCTCCTCTGGATGAGTATTTATAGGTTCATCTTCTTCCTTTCTGGATTGTGATCGGGTCTGGACTGCTGCAAGGACCATTAGTCTCTTGGGATTCCCCAAGTAGACATAACGACACCCCAATATCAGAGGGTAGATGTGTGCGTCTATCACTGCTGCTCTGATTATCCCTTCCACATAGCGAGTTTTCACTGTTATCCTTGCAATGGGAAGTTTCATAAGTGGTAGGTCCTTGGTCGCCCTTGTATCTCCACTATTTCTGTGGTATACTGATCTGGGTTCACCAAGTGCGAGCTCACGACAGCATCAAAATCTAGACCTGTATCATAGAGGCACCTAATGGTGACATCATTGCATACAACATCCTCACAAATTGGGGGGTGATAAGGTTCCTTTTTTACTTTTACAAAATTCGTGTTATGGATGTCCTTCCTACTA